>JAFLJL010017163.1:0-15000 GCA_018398815.1 Conus ventricosus | reverse complement strand
GGCCAGCCCTCAGTCCCAATTTAAACCCAATAGAACATTTTTGGGATGAACTTGGCAGACGGTTGGACCTCCTGCGTCCACGACCAGCAACAGCGGCTCAACTTCACCAGGCCATCGTCCATGTGTGGGCTGGTGTGCCAAGGGGACGCATCAACCACCTGGTCCACTCAATGAGCTGCAGGTGTCAAGCAGTTGTCCATGCAAATGGTGGCCACACACGGTATTAGGACTTCAAGCTGGTTTGTCACGTGACCTTGGATTTTCCACACAAAGACATATTGCTGATGACATTTTCACACATTAGAGGTGTAATGAATCAAATCACGTTGAATTCTCGCTTCCACTCTGTACAATTGTGACCAATAAAATTCACCCCCAACCTTCAGCTTGTGTTGTTTTCGCGTTTTTTATGGAAGTCAGTATATATGTCGCTCCCTACATGGTTGAGCACCTTTTGCGTCCTGAGTGGCTTTTTAACCCTGATTTTATTGATTGCTCCTCACGTTGAGCACTGTGGCCTAACAGAACCTAAATTTAATATGGAGAGAATTAACTTTGGGCAGTCAACCAAAAATATACCTTTTTCAAATCCACAACTCTACATGAAAAAACTCATAGAGCAGACTGAAACTTTTGTGCGCAACATGAGGTGGAAGGCGTTTTTCTTTTTGAACCCAGATGCCAAAAAGGAAGATAAAAAGACTTATGGGTTTAAGTCATGGAAATCGCCACCTATAATAGAGGAAATGAAACCTTTTGAAGATAGCATGAAGAAACTAATAGCTAATATTGATTTCAGAAAACCACATAACAATTTTCAAACAACATTGAATAATAAGATAAACAAATCCAGAATGACAAAAAAGTATTCATAAAGGCGGACAAGACAAACAATTTCTATAAAATGGAAACTAATGAGTACTCTCAACTCCTCAACAAAATATTCAGAAAAATTATAAAAAAGCTGATAAGACCACATATGACAACATCTGCAAAAAAAGAAAAGAACTTGTGCACCAGATGGATTTAGGTGACAGGATAGAAGCAACAGCAATGAAAGAAGCCTTTATAACCCTTAAAGACCACAAACCTAATTTTCTCAACAACCCTACTTGTAGACTGATAAACCCATCAAAATCTGAATTAGGCAAAATTAGTAAAAAGATCCTGGAAAAAGCAATAGAGGACATAAAAACAAACACTGAATACAATCTCTGGAAAAATAGTTATGAAGTTATCCAATGGTTTAAAGAATTGAACAAACAGACAAATACAGTGTTCATTACTTTTGACATAGTGGACTTCTACCCTTCCATTGATGAGGAATTACTTACTAAAGCTCTAAGATTCGCCAACAAATATACAAATATAACAGATTCTGAGATGGAAATCATTCTCCACACTAAGAAAAACCCTTCTCCATAGCAACAGTGAAACTTGGATTAAAAAACTAGCAGAAATTCCACATTCGATGTCACGATGGGATCTTATGACGGAGCTGAAACGTTGTGAATTAGTTGGGACTTTTCATGTTGTCTCATATACAGAAAATACTTGGGAAACAGGTTGGCTTTACAGAGATGACGGTCTTGCCACGTTAAACAATAAACCAAAAATCATTGAAAACAAGAAAAAAGAACTTTGTAAAATTTTTCAAAGCCATAACCTAAAAATCACAGTAGAAGCCAACAAAAAAAACAGTAAATTATTTAGACATAACATTAGACCTTAAGGATCATACATACAAACCATATAAAAAACCTAATGACACACCCGTCTACGTAGACATCAATAGTAACCACCCACCTCCATCTTAAAAACCATACCTAATGGTATAAACAAAAGATTATCTAAACTGTCATGCAATGAGAAAGAATTTAACAGTGCAGCAGCTGAATATCAAGAGGCGCTGAAAAAAAGTGGCTACAACTACAAATTACAATACAACCCAGATAACAACATGAACAGCAACAGGAAAAACAGGAAAAGAAAAATTATATGGTATAACCCTCCATATGATGGAAGAACAAAAACTAACGTAGGAAAAGAATTCCTCAGAATCCTTAAAACATCATTCCCAAAAGAACATGTACTATCTAAAATATTCAACAAAAATACCGTCAAGCTATCATACTCGTGTATGCCCAACCTTAAAAATATAATTGATTCTTCCAATAAAACCAAAAACAACACAACCAAAGAGGTGATGAAAGGATATCTTGTAATTGCACTAAAAAGACCAGTGCCCTTTGAATAATAAATGTCTCTACAACAATATTGTGTACCAAGCTACGGTAACAACAGACAGTGATAAAGAAACATACATAGGAATCACGGCTAACCACTTTAAAACCAGATACGCAAACCATAAACAGTCTTTCAAAAATGAAAAATATAAAAACCAAACAGAATTAAGTAAATATATTTGGAAGCTGAAAAATAGGAAAATAGATTACAACATATCATGGAAAATTATAAAAAGAGCAACACATACAACAACATTTCTAAAAATGCAACTTATGTACTACAGAAAAGTGGCTGATATTATGTAAACCCCACCTAGCATCCTGAACTCTAAAGTAGAAATGATAAACAATTGCAGGCATAAATGGAAATCTTTGTCAATGCACCATTCCGTGGCACGTCCCCCTGAACGCGCCCCAAAAAAGAAAAACCGGCAGGCCACGTGCTACACGCACAGAACTCACACGCCCACACTCCACGGTATATAACACCGGTGGCGTGCCCAAATTGTATTGTATACCCTGAGGAGAGCGCTTTTAGCTTGAAACAAGCTTGTAGGTTTTAACCTCTTCATTTTAAAATCCTATTTTAAACTGGTATATATATATATATATATGTGTGTGTGTGTGTGTGTGCGTGTGTGGGTGTGGGTGTGGGTGTGAGTGGGTGTGCGTTTGTGCGTGTGTGTGTGTGGGGGGGGGGGGGGGGGGTGTTTGTGTGTGTGTGTGTGTGTGTGTGTGTGTGTGTGTGTGTTCCAGAATACAGTATTTCGCTCTAGATGACACATGTCATAATCTGAAATGTACATCCTCTAGTAAACAAATGAAACTGTGGGAGCAGTGGTAAATATAATCTAAAATAGCCATAGACAAATCAGTAAAACTCCTCATTTCGGGGTATTAAAACGTCTGCAATGTATTTCTTCCAAGATTTATGTGTGTGCAACTTCTGGTCAGAGAGAGAGAGAGAGAGAGAGAGAGAGAGAGAGAGAGAGAGAGAGAGAGAGAGAGAGAGAGATACGGATTCGGATACGGAAACTTTAATCATGATTAGGCCATTGCCCCTCATGTAGTGGTGTATATATACAAACATTTGTCAAATCTGGCATTTATAAACAATGACATCGTTCATAACACACTTAGCAGTAATGTTAAGAAATGGGAATAGAACGTAGCTTAAAAGCCTTATAAATATAGATTGACAATTTTCTGACTGTTTTCGCATGTGTGCACGTCATGAGCAATACTAATTTATATTGACTTGGAATGTTATAAAATTTCGACGGTATGTATTGTGCTCACAAGTCATGTAGAATAGGACAGCATAAAACAATATGCATCTCATTTTCTTTCTCTTTTTGACAAAGTGGACATATTACGTCGTTTTCACTGTGTTTTCTATAACGATTATGATGTACTGCAATTTCGGAAATGCCAAGCCTAAATCTTATCAAATTAAACGGTAAATGTCTGTCTAAATTGACTAACAAATACGTTTTAACATCAGGAACAGTGCAGAAGGTTCTGAATACACTAAACGTGTCCCTGTTATTGATATGATAATTCCAATCTTGCCATCTGCACCAAATTTACCTTTCCCTGAAAGCTTTTAGAAACTCGTCAATCCCTTCCACGCCTTGATTCAGCCATACATGCATATCCAAATCCAAACATGTACAGTTTACAGCGAATATTTGAGGCCCAGCTTTTCTTATCACGCAGATCCAAATGAAAAACCATTCTATAGGCCTTATAGGGTAGTCTATATTAGTCCATTTTCGTAAATTTTAGCCAAAACCTAACACATTTTACAGCTGAGTTTATGTAAATAGGATATTGGTTCGTTTCCCCATACGCCATGTCATTAGATGTTCGCATTTCTACGCCTAAGAACCTTTTAACAGCAAACAAATGCACCTTTTCGCAATGGATTGCTGCATTGTCGAGTCCCCATAGCTCTGCACCATATTGAACAATAGTTTGAACTTGTGAGTCAAATAACTTTTTTTTTAAAAAAGAAGAAGAAGAAGAACACTTCAATTTAAATAACTTTTGCAAAATGCAAAATAACGCATTGTTTGCTCTGCTACTGAGATCACGACATGCAGCAACGAAACTTAATGCAGCAACGAAACTTAACTTTGTTGAAAAATGAATTTCTAAGTACTTGTAAACATTAACAACCCGCATAACAATTTCATTATATGTCCACCTTTCTCCGACAGCTAAATGCCCCCATTTTCTGAATACAACTATATTGCTTTTAGCCATGTTGACCTTCAACTGCAGAGCAGTAGCTGCACGTTGAAGACTGTTGATCTGTGTTTGTAAGCCAATGACAGTCTCGGAGAGTAAAGCCACATCATCAGCAAGAAGTAATATAAATAATTCAAAACAGTCAGACGTAAACATTGCACCATGCCTTCCACCCCTTATCACCTCTAATGCTAGATAATTGATAAATAAAGAAAACAAGACAGGGCTGCAGGCGTGATACGAGCAGTAAAATTTACAGCACAATTATAATAACAGATTGCAGGAATGGATAAAAGAACATAATTTGACAGAAGAACATCCAGCAGGATTTAAAAAAAGGTTATTCCACAGTCGATCACATGTTTACATTGTTGGCATTCGTACCAAAACAGTTTTGTTTTAATCGTAAACTGTATGTAGCCTAAATTGACTTTGAAATGCTTTTGATTCTGTTAAAAGACACTTGTTATGGCCCATCATACTGAAAAATGGCATCAAAGGCAAGATATTTAGGTGTATTTGTAGTATGTATGACAATGTCAAAGCCAGAATTAAATGCGGAAGTAGTGTAACAGATTTTATTGATTGCACCCGTGGAGTGAAACAATGCCTCTATAATTGCCTTTATCAAACAACGTATTTAAAAGCTTTACAAAAAAGTCAACAACTCGGTCCCCGCCATACTTCAACAACTCACAAATAATTTCATCTGGTCCAGCAGCCTTCCCGTTCTTTAACTTATTTACAGCTAGCAAACCTTCTTCTCTTGATATTTGACGGTTTATAGAACTATCCTCATCATCGATATCATTGCCATTTTCAGCTGAGTTTGTTAAATCTGTTACATCTGTTGTTAATTCTAATTCAAGTAAATCTTTAAAATGTTTCATTAAACTGTTTTGAACATGTTTTCTTTTAAAAGATATTTTATGCACAGTTTCCCAAAATTCTCTCTGATTGTTTACTGATGAAATAAGCCTATCTAGTAACATATCGTTATACTCTTTTTCTTTCCTTTTTATCAGATGTTTATATTCCCTTCTTGCTATGCAGTAGGCATCGCTGTCTTCTGTTCTTCTATTCTTTCTAAATATAGAAAGCAGCCTTTTTGCCTTAACTTTGGCTAGCCTACATTCTTTATCATACCAGTCACTGTTTTCATCGTAGTTTGTCAGATTAATTCTCTTCTTCATACAACTAGCTTGCTTTTTAATCCGGTCATTAAACATATACAGAGCGCCATTGAAATCATGATCTATCAAATTTGTGGCATGATCACGTACGGACAGTGTTTCACCTGAGATTATCTTCTGAGTATAGACTGATTCTAGATCCTTGTTCCACACAAACCTTTCAATGAACTGGTTCATTTCGGCGGGTTGTACTTGTGATCCATTTTGTCTTTCTGAAAATCTAAAATGTAATTCAATAGGCAAATGATCTGAGTCTATTCTCTCGGAAATCACCATTTCACATGAAGACACAATGATAAAGAACAGTTTCTTAAACAGAAGAAAGTAATCATTAACGCTACATCCTGTCTGTGATATGTACGTAAAATTACCATCAGCATCCCCATCACTTGTGGCATTTAAAATCCACAGTCCAAGGGTTGTACACATATTTAACAAACATTTCCCATAATTATTGAGAACACAGTCTGCAGACTTTCTCACGCTATTAGTAGAAAAGGAACGATTATAATCGACGTGATCATAAGAATTATTTTCATCAAAAATATGTGGAGAAATGTCAGAAGTCCTACTATTCAAATCGCCTGACAAAATCACATGCACGTCCTCAAAGTCGAATCAGGAATCAAAAAGACATTCTTCAAGCTCAAAAATACCGTTTTCAACATCAAAATAAGTATACGGAGGCGACCCCTCTGGTGGAATATACGTACATACATACAAGACATCTTCCACAAAGCCAAAAACGCTCTTATCAATCAAAAATAAAAGAGTATTGGGGCGGTCTGTCTTAATCTCATGGACATAGGATGTAAGTTCAGTTTTAATGAGACACATAACTTCTCCAGAACGTCTTCCTTGTTTTGTAAAACTTAAGTGCCGGTTTACAGAAAACGGTGTAACCTGGAAATACTAAGTTTGAGAAATCCTCTATAAAAATTTCGACAAGACATATGAAGTCAAATTTCAACAGAAAAGTAGTAAAGTCTTTATCATTGAGTTTAGACAAGAGTCCGTTTACATTCCAGTGCAAGAACGAGAATTAAGCATCACAATCGTTATCATCTTCACAACCATTAGCATGAAACTCACTTTCATTCTGGCTGTAATCTTTCCTTTCACGCCTCAGTATGTTTCTCTCCACTCGTTCATCCGATAAATCATTTTCACCCTTCTCCTCTCTTACCGTGTCAACATTTTCCTCTTGGGATGTTCCCCTTTCAACAACTAGGTCACTGTCACTGTCAGTCTGCGAGTCACATGTCAACGCTCGGTAAATGCCTTTCATTCTGTTTTCCTCGCCAATATTTTTACTGTACATAATAAAGTCATCTCACCTGTATCAATATAATCAGACACGTTTACATCAATAGGAACATTTCGATCATTATCATTTAATATAAATCCTTCTTCCATATTTGCATGTGTCCCCCGTCCCACCCTTGCGCGCCAGTGTTTATAATGTCCACCGGTTCATAACATAGTTTGGGGTCATGCCGCTGTTCCCCAGGTTCTTTGTTCCCCAGTCTCTATATTCATCAGTCCCGGTGTTCCCCTCAAGAAAAAATCGAAATTCAGTCCCTAAGTTCCCCAGTTTCGTTGTTCCCCACCCTGTGGCGATCCCGCTGTTCCCCATTCCCGCAAATCCCCTGTCCGGTGTTCCCCAGTCCCGTGTTCCCCAGGCCCGCTGTTCCCCAAGTTTTTGCCGTTGGTGGTGTTGGTGGGTTTTGCTGACTTAAACGTTGTTACTGTTGTTTTCATTGCTATAGGCGAGGCAGTGGGAGGGTGGGGTGGAGGGTTGGGGTATTGGGGGTAGAGCAGGAGGGCCGTAGAAGAGGGGTTTCATGCCGACTGGACAGCGCTGGAACCAGCAGGTCAGCACTTGCATGACCCCATCAGGTCTGTGTAGACAGTCTAAAAGTGAAATGGCCCGTTGCGAAAGAAAAGGTGTAGCTCACGCAAAGTGTGATATAAAGGGATAGGGGAGTTCAAAGCGTAAAAAGAAGCACATCACTGTCAAAACCCTTTTCTGGCGTCACAAATTCATGCTTTCCGTTCTAGAATCATACACGATCGAAATATTCCGTTTTTCTTACTGATTTGACAAAGCAACTCACAGCGAAATTGCCCTCCCCCCCCCCCCCCCCCCCCCCCCCTCCCCCCCTATCCGTTGGAACGGTGCCGGGCAATGCGCCCTGGGGGCCACGCCAAGTGACACGCTTCGCAGACGACAGAAGCGCGATGACACTTCCAATGTCGCGGTTGAAATGGGAACAACCTGAGTTGACACGCGTAGGGCACGTGCAACTCTCTCTCTCTCTCTCTCTCTCTCTCTCTCTCTCTCCTCTCTCTCTCTCGGTGGGGAGGGGAGGGGGGGTGGGCATGTGCATTTTTTTTTCCTATTATTTTGTTTACCTTGGGATGTGCAACCTCTCCTTGTACAGTAGGGCCCGTACTGGCGTACTGGCGTACTGGCCCGTAACGTGCATTGAAATCAGTTTGGGCCATGGGGAACAGCGCTACTGGGGAACAGAGAACCTGGGGAACACCGGTACGGGAACAGCGGCACGCTTTTTCGGTCGGGGAACATCGACACTGGGGAACAGAGACACGGGGAACAGCGCTACTGGGGAACATAGAACCCGGGGAACACCGGCACGCTCCCCACAGTTTTCGCGCACCACTTATCTCGCACTCGGCCTTTTGGCGTTGTGCACTGCTGGCACGTGCAGATCTGCAGAATGTCACCGGTGTCGAGCTGGGCTGGCCTCCCCCCTATCTTGACTCTGTAAGAGTTCCCCCCTCTCCCAGATAGTACTTTCGCCCGTCAATATGGAGGTGGTCGTATATGCCATGGTCGCTCGCTTGCCCTCCTCTCTGGCCTTTCTCATATGCGGGGACAGTTGTTTGCTTAAGTCTCTCACACGCTAAGAGAAGTCTTCACCAACGAACACGTCACTACCCTTCAATTTACGTTTTGCTTTAAGGATTCTCTCTTTGTCTCTGAAGAAGGTGCACCGGGCGATGACGGGTGAATTGGATTTTGACCACGGACACACACACACACACACACACACACACACACACACACACACACACACACACAGCATTTCTTCGTTCCCATTCTAAAGTACTCCCTGTTCTTTAAGAACTGGGAGTACAAAAACACAGAGCTAATCAAGGTGTGCCACACTCCTGAATGCTGTCACACACACCCAGAGAGAGAGAGAGAGAGAGAGAGAACTGTTCACACACGCCACCGTGTTTAAATTCACTAGAAACGGGTAAGTTTTTGTACTCCCAGTTCTTAAAGAACAGGGAGTACTTTAGAATGAGAACGAAGAAATGCTGTCTGTGTGCGTGTGTTTGTCTGTCTGTGTGTCTGTCTGTCTGTGTGTCCGTGGTCAAAATGTGTTCCACTTGCTCCAGACAAAACTACTGGGTCGATCTTTCTGAACATTTGTAGGTATGTTCATTATGGGTCAAGGATGATGCCCGACGTTTTAGTTTACCGTTACAGCCGTTACTAACGGCTGTAACGGCCTGTAACGGTTTTTCTTCTTTATGGAATATCTCAGAAAGTACGTGGCCAATATTTCTGAAAATTTGTAGATATGTTCATTATGGGTCACGGATGATGCCCGATGTTTTAGTTTACCGTTATAGCCGTTACTAACGGCCCATAATGGTTTTTCTTCTTTATGGAAAACCTCAGAAGGTTCTTGGCCGATCTTTCTGAAAATTTGTACATATCGAGGGCTGACTGCTAGAACTTCGTAACTTGAATTTTGCACTTTTGAAGAAAACACAAAGAGAAAGTTTAAGCAGCTATATTTATGTTTCTTATGAGTGGAATGCTTTGCAAATTCACTATGTTCAACGTAAACTATGGTGTAAAGGTGATGTAAATATGTTAAGGATAAAACAATGCCTACATTCATTTTTTATGTAATGTGTAGTACCAACTGAAATAAGCAATTTCAGCAGCATTTTGACCCACTGTTCTGTCCATGTTTGTACTGCTAGAAGTTAGTAACAACTGTTACTGAGATGTAGCCCACCCCGTAAGTGTACAGGGCGGTTGCACTGTGGCTGCTAGAAGTACTCAACTTGGATTGCTGAATTCTAGCACGCACTATTTTCCCCTATTGCTGGCCAATCCTGGGAGCTATCAGTCTTTATCCCAAAATAATTACCTCTAGCAGGTTCTCTTATGGTATGGGTCCCTTTCAACATACTGACAAAAATCCTCAACTCGAATTAAGAAGTTTTATTAAGCTTCCTTCTGAGATAAATGGAGTGTGTTTCTAGAGATAAAACTATGCATTTGCACTTAAGTCTTTTTAGTTAAAAAATATTCCTTCAACTTGATAGACAGCAAGACATGGAAAACAAAGTAAGTGTGCCTTTCCCATGAGGAGAAACATTGATCAATCAAACAGTGCAAATAAAACTATGTACAAATACTAAAAAAGACATAAAAACTGTACATACCAACTGTTCTTCTCTGTTCTTTTCGCCGCTGACGAAGAATATTTTGTTGAGAAATAGCCATCCAAGATTATAGTTATTCCAACAGTGAAATCCACATACCACTCCGATCTCACAAATGCCATCTCCACAATTCAGAACATGTACAGTTTCAAGCTTTCCTTTCATGAATAATCTAAATCAGTTCTAGCACAACACACTGTTTGTGATAATCATTGTTCTCTAAATGAGTTCTAGCACAGCACACTGTTTGTGATAATCATTGTTCTCTAAATAAGTTCTAGCACAGCACACTGTTTGTGATAATCATTGTTCTCTAAGTCAGTTCTAGCACAGCACAATGTTTGTGATAATCATTGTTCTCTGCAGTTAAACAGCAACGACTGCTAACAACACACAACCCCCTCCCCATCCCGCCTCCCCAAACAGATTTGCAGCAAATTCTAGTCTGTCTCCTCCCACTGTCACAGTCGTTCACATCCAGCTCCTCCAGACGGTCCACCTGGTTGGCCAAGGTCGGCAGGTTGTTGTAGAAGGGGTGGTGCTCCTCTGGAATCACACCTGAGCGACACAGGGAAAGCAGGTCTCGCTTCTTGGCCTCTGAAATGGGCAGCTTGCCCTGGTAACGAGGCTTGATGATCTGCCCCAGAGATGGCTGCCTCCTCCTTGCTGAGGGTGTTGAGAGACAGAGCTGGTGGTAATCACTGTCATCAAAGTCGTACTTGAAGTACATGGTGTCTTGGCCTTTGCTGAAGTGGATCACTTTCATCTTCAGCCAGCTCACTCGCTTGTTGTGCCTGTCCACCTTGGTGTTGCGGATGACCTGTGATGCAGGTGCTTGAAGTCAAGGATCTGACTGAACCGAATGGGGACGACAGTGTAGGGGTTGTGCCGCCTCGCCATGCGGAAAATAATGTCCCAGCCACTGGGAGTGTAAACAGGGCTTGCTTTTTGTGCGAATGCAATTGCTGAGTGCATAGAATCACATTCCATCTGCGTATGGCCGGTCTCCAGGTACTTGTGGGTGACTGAAGTGATATTGTGAACTTGTTCGAGGGCGTACAGGATGGCTACTGCTAAGTACTGATTGCGATTTTGTCCTCCACAGCAGTCTGAATAGAGCACAACCTCTTTCACTGTCACTGGAAGTGACTGGAAGTAGAGAAGAAGGCAAGAGGCAATTTTCCACTGAGCCCCTCTTTCCATTTGTCTCATCCCAAACATAGCAGGTTGCCTTTCCATCTGCCAGAGAATACACCGTGAAATTGTACACAGAGAGCTTGCGCTTGTAGTACAATTGTCTAACAAGGCCGCATGGGGTTGGTAGAACAGCCTGAAGGTCAAGAGTAACAACATGGATTGACGAATCTTGTTTGGCCAGCTCCTTGTCTTTTGCCTTCTCCTCTCTTGCTCTTAGTTTCATCTGGGTGTGCCTCTGGTATTCCTTTTCCTCATCTTCTGTTACGCCTTCTTTGAGTTTTGCCGCACAGTTCACACACACTAGGCACTGATTTTTCTTTGGTTTGTGGAGGATAAGTTATAATCCGAATTGAATACATCTCTGTATTTACGACAAGACACTGGAGTGTTTCCCTCAGCCTGGCATTTCTCCTTGTACAGATGGTACATCTTGGTGACGGTGAGAGCAGGGTCAAGGTACTGTCTCTTGGTGTCCTTTCTTGTGTAGTGACTCTCAACACAGGGGAAGAATCGGATGTGCTATCGTACGTCTTCCACGCAGCTGTCTGTGTCCTGTTGTGAGCTGGGTGTTTTCCCGTCCATCACCTCCTGTAAAGGTGCCCATGTCGCTGTTGGCCATGGCATGGTTGACATAGCCTCTCCAACATCCAGGGTCGCAAGAAAAAACTTCTTGCACACCCTGACCTGCTGCCATTGAAGGTGAAGTGATAGGATCTGGCTACGATGTGTTTCTTGGGTAATGGACACTTGTCCTTGCCGAGTATGGTCTTGCTCTCTTGTTCAGTGATATTTGAGCATACAAACTGCTTTTGTCTGTCATAGGATGGCAAGGCATAGAAAATGTCGAAAATTGCCTGGCGATCATCATTTTCAATTTTGTTTTACAATCAAACCTGCATTTGGTGCAGTCAGCAGAGCGTATTTCCTTTTGCTGAATGGTTTTTCCTGACTGAGCTACATGTTCTTTACCTTGCAGCTTCAGAGCCTTTCTAACGTTCTTTTTCCACGTTTGTGGGTTGGCAGAACGTTTCTTTGACAGTTTCTTTTTTGGTAGGGTGTTGTAGAGGCCCTGCTTTCTTGGGGTGGAATGCTGCTGAGGAGACCCTGGAGATGCATGGCTTGCTGAAGTGTCAGGGAAGGTGTCATTCTGTGTCACTCCGCTTGAGTCATAGCTGGACTGCTCTGTGGGCTGCGGAATGAACATGCAGGCATCGTAGTGTTGAGGGTCGCATTGAAACAGGGCAAGACTGATATTTGGCTTTGTCAATTCTCCTGCGTTTATCGGCTCCACATTGAGTTTGGACCCCCCGCTTGTGAAGATCTCCACATGCCTTTTGGTCCATTCTGCCAGGACCAGTGGCAAGAGATCAGCAATGCTTGTGGACCATCTGCCTTCAGTCCGGAGGTCCTCGATGGCATCGATGTAAGCAGTGTTGTCCATGTCACGCGCCTCAGCCCCCAGAAATGGCATGAACAGCTGCCTCTCTGTCAGGAGAAGATCACACAGCTTGGCCCGTAGTTCACTGGCTGTCACGCCTTCGATGTGTGTCACTGCAGCTTCAAAAAAGCAATTGCCACCAGCTTTGATCGGAACGCGAACGTATCCATTTGATCCAAGGATGTTGTCAAGTGAGGTTTGGTGGGCCAATGTCTCTTTTTGACGCTTTTTAGCCTCTTCCAAGCTCGCTCGTTTTGCTGCATCAAGTGCATTGTCAGCTGATTGTTTCGCTTTATTAATAAGCGGCTCATCATCACTTGAACAATCAGTCCTATATTTACGTCTGAGAGCAGACAATGGCTCGTCCTCCTCCTCCTCGTCCTCACTGGGGCGCACTGCCTCGTCCGGCTGATATTCACCTCCTTCTGCCATCATTACACCGCGGCTGTAAACAACAAAACAGTTGCATCAGCTCATGATGATATTACTTAAATAATAAAACTCTTTCTCTCTCTCTCTCTCTCTCTCTCTCTCTTCTCTCTCTCTCTCTCTCTCTCTCTCTCTCTCTCTCTCTCTCTCTCTCTCACACACACACACAGACACACACACACACACACACACACACACACACGCTCACTCACACACACCACACACACTCACACACACGCACACACACACACACACCCACACACACACTCACACACACACACCACAACACACACACAACACACACACACACACACACACACACACACATGCGTAACTTATGTAATTTCGCTTGTATTACAGACGAACACACACATGCACAGAGATAAGATTATTGAGAGAGAGAGAGAGAGAGAGGGAGAGAGAGAGAAAGAGAGAGAGAGAGAGGGGGGGGGGGGAGAGGGGAGAGAGAGAGAAACTGAGACAGAGACAGGGACAGAAAAATAAAATATCATTACCTTTTGAGAGAAATGCGATGAAAAATGGCTGGAAAATCCAGCTGGGAAAGTGTGTTGCTTCTTCAATTGAAAATGGCAAAAATGGGAAGAACAAAGGCTGGAAAATCCGACTGAGAAAGTGTGTTGCTTCTTCAAATGAAAATGGCAAAATGGGAAGAAAACTGCTGTGTCCAGGAAATCGTCCCTAGTCGTGGTAACCAAATTAAGGAGCCATTCCCACGCTGGAAATGTTGCCTACTGCCCGATGTGTTTAATTGATAGTACCAAACCGGACAAGTGCCAGATGCACATATCTCAACACCAAGTTTTACACTAGCAGACCCCGACGCTACCTGCTATAAGTCGGTATCTTGCACCTGCTATGTTTTGGCCAGTGGGAAGAGATGATTCTAAAAGAAAACTCAGTAAGTTGAGAATCCGAGTTCTAGCAGTACTCTGCCAGGCAAATGAGTGCTTTGCTGTCACTGCTATAAGTCATGATAGCAAGATACGTACATTTAGCTCCCACACTTGTGTGGTGCCCTGTAGAACAAAGCGAGCTATAAGTCTGGAACTTTACTTAAGTACTTTTTGCTATCAAAAGAACAGGGATAAAAGATAATTGATTTAGGTTTTAATTAATAACTCAATCAATTTTACCAGAAACGAAAATCTGACATCGCCATCGGAAAGAGAGAGTCGAAATCTATCAGAAGAGTATAAAATCTCAAAATCGAAAAAAAATCGAGTTACTGACTTCTAGCAGTCAGCCCTCGATATGTTCATTTGAGGTCACAGACGATAGCCGATGTTTACCACAATAGCCATTACTAACGGTTACACCAGCCCAAGACGGTTTTTCCTCTTTATGGAATATCTCACGCGTATTCAGGATAAACTGGGAGTTACGCTTATATGCTTTAAATCTTGTTTTTTTTTTCTGTGATTCTTGAATTACAAAACTTTTCCTCCTTGACTTTGCATTTGTCATTCAGCTTCCTGGCGATTACTAGCACCAGAATCATGTATTTGCTCTCTCTCTCTCTCTCTCTCTCTCTCTCTCTCTCTCTCTCTCTCTCTCTCTCTCTCTCTCTCTTTCCATTTTTCTGTTCTACTGGGAAGTCTGTCTCTTCGCCTGTATACATCCTCACTCACCTCACGGGGGCGGAGGAATAAAGGGGAGCCAGAGGGCAGACGGCTGCTAGAAGACTTTTCGGAAGTCTGTGAGCGATCGTTTGGTCAGATCGTGATTGATC
>JAFLJL010017161.1:0-16354 GCA_018398815.1 Conus ventricosus | reverse complement strand
CAATACCAAATGTACACTGAAACATAGTATTGGATTGTTGTTAGTGTATACATGATCAATAAGTGTCGCAGTTGTTTTATTTATTCTCGTTGGGTTTGTACTAACTGATGGAGTGCATGAAGTGATATGTACTTGTCCAAGCTGGTTGTTGTTTTAACATATCAATATTGAATCCCCTAACAGTAGTATATTTGAATTGTTGTGACAGATCCAATCCATCATTTGTACAAAGTTGTCATACCATTCGTATGTGGAAGATGGGTGTCTATATAAATGTCCGATTATTAATGGCGTGATTTGGAGTTTTTTTTTAATTTCAATCCAGATACATTCGACAGTATGAGTTTCAAGATCAGTTCTGCGTCGGGTAATGTTGGCAATTGATTCATGAATGTATACGGCAAGGCCAGTATGTTGGGGTTGATCACTGTCGCGTCGTTCTATGTTGTATTCGGGAATGATTATAAGGTTATCTGTTATGCGAGAGTCTAACCTTGTTTCACTTATGCCAAATACATTGTACTGGATGGGGTGACTGTTTTAAGAGTGAGAGATTTCATGGACCTTTTTAAAAATAAATGATAGACATTGAGATGTCCAACTTGAAGTCCTGGGACATGGGTTTATGAGAGGCATGGGTAGTAAGGGAACAGAGCACAAATCGACGAGGAAGACAGTTTTCACAAAAAGACACAGAGAATTATAGGTTAAAAACAACACAACAACAACAACAACACAACAACAACAACAGAATAAAAGGTGAGAAAAGCAAGTTTGTGGATAACGCACAATAATGACAAGCGCACACAAAGAATTTAAAGGTTAAACTTATGCCTAAAACAGATAACAGAATGTATCTTTAGAAAATTTTCAATTAGTCAGTAAAACAACAAACAACAAAAGAGCAATGGTTGAAGCACAATGTCGAACAAATAGAAAGAAAAAACAAAGTATCAGGCTAAAGCAATGAATGACGATAACACACACACACCAAAAATAAAAGAAAAAAAAAGAGTTAGATAGAAGCTTGGCAGTTGGTAGTGACGGAGAGTTTTTGGTACCGGAATGGAGGTAGGGTTTTAAACTGAGAATAGGTAAAAATGGAAGTTGGTATAATGGGGATTTTTGGGAGCGGACTGGAGGTTAGGTAGAACTTGGGTTAGGAGCGCACGAAGAGTTAGGTAGAGTCACCGAAGAGTTAGGGGAGCGACGAAAAGTTAGAAGGGACTGAAGAGGGAGGGCAAATGGAAGTTTTGGGGAGTAAAAGGAAGTTAGGTCTAGACTAAGGTTAGGTATAACAGAGAAATTAGGGGGCAGGCGAGTTTGGACTGACTGGGGACGTAGTTAGTTAGTAATTGAGAGTTAGGGGGCAGACGGAGAGTTTAATAGCAGACTGAATAAAGGGTTTCAGATTGTAGAGCGTAAGGACAAGTGGGGGCCCTAAAGCGAGGGGGCGGGGGGGGGGGGGGGGGGGGGGTTTTTTGGCAATGAGTCAGCGGGAAAAAGAGAGTTAAAACAAACGAGAGATTAGGTGTGGGATAAGGAGTTAGGAAACAAACGAGAAAGTTTTCTTCAGACAAAAAAGTTAGGTAAAAACGAGAGAGTTGCTGGGAACTAGAGAGTTTGGGGAACAAAAAATTTAGTGGCAGACAGGGGTTTAGGGAACAAAAGAGGACTTAGGGTTTTGGGGCTAGAGAGTTAGGTACCAAACAGAGAGTTAATGTGAGACAGCGATTGGTAACAAAGGAGAGTTTTTGGGGTGGAACTAGAAGGGGTTTGGTAAAAAAACAGAGAGTTTAAGTGGGGACTAGCGAGTTAGGGAAAAAACGAAAAGTTAGCTGGCAACGAGGAAATTAGTAAAACGAGAAGTTCTGGCAGCCAGATAGTAGGTAACAAAGAGAGAGTTAAAGGGGTTTACTAAACGACTTTGGTAACAAACGAGAGGTTGCTGGGAACCAGAGAGTTAGTTAACAAACCAGAGAGTTAGCTGCCCGATAGTAGGGAACAAACGAGATTTAAGTTGGGCTAGCGAGTTAGGTAACAAAGGAGAGGTTTGGTGGCAGACAAGAGTTAGTAACAAACGAGAGAGTTAGTGTCAGACCAGAGAGTAGGAACAAAAGAGAGTTAGGTGGGAGGGGCCAGAGGTTTTGCAACAAACGAGAGAGTTAATAGCGACTAGAGGTTAGGTAAAAAAGGAAGGGGGTCAGGGGGGGATAGAAAATTAGGTAACAAAAGAAGATTAGATGGGAGATAGAGAGTTAGGGTAACAAACCAAAAGTTAGTGGGAACCAGAGGTTAGGTAACAAACCAGGAGTTTGGGGGGGCTAGAGAGTTAGGTTACAAACGGAGAGTTAATGTGCGACACGAGTTAGGAACAAACGAGAAGTTTTGGTGCAGACTGAGAGTTAGGTAACAAACCCAAGAGTTAGTGGCAGACCAGAGAGCGAAACAAAAACCCAAAAGTTTGGTGTGGGGGCTAGAGGTTTAAAAACAAAACCGAAGGGTTTGGTGTGGGACTAGAGAGTTAGGTAACAAAAAGAGAGTAGGTGGCAGACCAGAGTTGGTAACAAACCAAAAAGTTAGGGGTTTGGGCTAAGAGTTTGGTAACAAACGGGGAGTTAGGGGCAGCCAGAAATTGGGGCAAACAGAGGTTAATGTGTGATAGAGAGTTAGTAACAAACAGAGAGTTAGGGGGCAATGGATAACAACAGAGACGAAAACGTTGGAAAACCCGGGGTGGTTAGTGGCGAATTAGGGGGAACACGGTTTTTCAGTAGCAGGACTCGGGATTTAATAAAATTTTGGTGAATAAACTTGTGGGGTTATTTTTAAGTGGGACAGCCCCGACGTGGCGTTTTTGGTCGGCTGAACATGCAAAAAATTACTTTTTTTAGGTACGAGCGGGGGGAAGGTTACAGAAGGAGAGTTAGGTATGGACAAAGAGTGCAGACGAAAAGTCCAGCAGAGGCGGGAGAGTTTTACTACGGGTTGTAAGTTATTGGGCGGGAGAGTTTTGACAGAGAGTGGGGAGAGTCAGGGGGAGGGCGGGAAAATTAGCAAAGGACGGAAAAAGTTAATAAGGGGCGGGGGGTTAGGTAAGGGCGGGAAATGTTAGGTAGGGGTGGAGAGTTAGGGAGAGGGGGGGAGAGTTAGGGAGAGGACGGGGGAGTTGTAACGACGGAAGTGTTTGGTAGAGGACGGAAGTGTTGGTGAGGACGAGAGAGTTGTAAGGGGGGAGAGTTGGTAAGGGCGGAAGAGTTTTGGGAAGGACGGGGGGAGTTAGGAAGGGCGGGGGGTTAGGAGAGGGCGGAGTGTTAGGTGGGATGAGGGTTGGGGAGGACGGGGGGAGTTAGGTAGAGGTTAAGGGGTTGGTAAGGACGGAAGAGTTAGGAGAGGACGGGGGGTTAGGTAGAGGGCGGAAGGTTAGATAGGACGGGGAGTTTGATAGAGGACGGAAAGGTTTTGTAAGAGGGGGAGTTTGGGAGAGGACGGGAGAGTTTGAAAAGGACGGGAAAAGTTAGGTAGAGGCGGAAGAGTTAGATAAGGGGGGGGAAGTTAGGTAAGGGGGGGAGTTTAGTAGAGGACGGAAAGGTTTGGTGAAGGGCGGGAAAGGGGTTAGGTAGAGGACGGGAGGTTAGGGAAGGCGGGAGAGTTAGGAAGGGCGGAAGTGTTAGGGAAGGCGGGAAGTTTGATAGAGGACGGGAAAGTTGGTAAGGACGGAAAATGTTAGGTAGAGGACGGGAAAATTAGGTAGGGACGGGAGAGTTTTGGGAGAGGACGGGAGAGTTTTGGTAGAGGCGGAGAGTTGGTAGAGGACGGAAGTGTTAATAGAGGACGGAAGAGTTGGTTTGGGCGGGAGATTTGTAGAGGACGGAAGTGTTAGGGAGAGACGGGGGAATTTTGGGAGAGGGGGAAGAGTTTTGGTAGAGGACGGGAGAGTTAGGTAGAGGACGGAGGTTGGAGGACGGGGAGTTGGTAGAAGAAAGGAAGTGTTAGGTAGAGGAGGGGGGAAGTTAGGTAGAGGACGGGGGAGTTAGGTGAGGACGGGGGGTGTTAGGTAGAGACGGGAGAGTTAGGTAAAGGACGGGAGGTTTGGGAGATGATGGGGGAGTTAGGTAAAAGGGGCGGAAGTGTTAGTAAGGACGGGAGAGTTAGGGAGATGACGGGGTTTGGTAGGGACGGAAATGTTAGGTAGATGACGGAGAGTTTGGTAAGGACGGGGAAATTTTTTTAAGGGGCGGAGAGTTTTGTAGAGGGCGGGAAGTTTGGTAAGGGGCGAAATGTTAGGTAGAGGGCGGGAAGTTTGGAGATACGGGAGATTAGTAAAGATGGGGGGTTAGGTGAGGGCGGAATGTTTGGGAGAGGACGGAAGTGTTTGGGAGAGGGCGGAAGTGTTGGACGGGGGATTTTGGTAAGGGGGAGATCAGTTAGGGGCGGAAAAGTTAGGTAGAGGACGGGAGAGTTTTGGGAATATGGGAGAGTTAGGTAGAAGATGGGAAGTTTGGTAGGGACGGAAGTGTTAGAAGGAGGGGGGGAGTTTGGTAGAGGAGGGAAGGGTTTGGTAAGGACGGGGAAAAAGGTAAGGGGAAGATTAGTAGAGGACGGGAGAGTTAGGAAGGAGGGAGAGTTTGGTAGGGGACGGAAGAGTTAGGTAGAGGACGGGGAGTTTGGGAATGATTTGGGGGAGTTGGTAGAGATGGGGGAGTTAGGTAAAGGCGGGAATGTAGGGGGAGGGGGAGAGTTTGGAGAAGAAGGAAGTGTTGGTAGAGGGGGAAGTTTAGGAGAGGACGGGAAAGGGTTTGGGGAAGGGCGGGGGATTGGTAAGGACGCGAGAGTTAGGTAGAGGTGAGGAGTTAGGGAAGGACGGGAGAATGGTAGGGGAGGAAGAGTTTGATAGAGGGCGGGAGGTTAAGTAGAAGGACGGAAGTTGGTAGAGGGTGAAGAGTTAGGGAAGGACGGGGGTTAGGTAGAGGGCGGGGGAAATTTTGATAGAGGACGGGGAGATTAGGCAAGGACGGAAGAGTTAATAGAGGAGGGGGAAATTAGGGGAGAGGGCGGAAGTGTTAGGTAGAGGACGGGAGAGTTAGGTAGGGACGGGGGGTTTGGGAAGGCGGGAGGTTGATAGAGGGGCGGGGAGTTTTGGTAAAAAACGGAAGTTTAGGTAAAGGGACGGGAGGTTTGGTAGAGGAGGGGGAGTTAGGTACAGGGCGGAAGATTAGGTAGAGGTGAGAGAGTTGGTAAGGGGCGGGGGGAGTTTTGGTAAGGACGGAAGGTTTGAAGGAAAAGAGAGTTAGGTAGAGGTGGGAGGTTGGTAGAGGACGGGAAATTTGGTAGAGGGGAGAGAGTTAGGAGAGGAGGGGATTTGGGAGAGGGGGGGGAGAGTTGGTAGAGGACGGAAAATTTGGTAAGGGGCGGGAGAGTTGGGGAGGACGGGGAGTTAGGTAGAGACGGGGGAAATTAAGTAAAGGGGGGAGGTTTAGGAGAGGACGGGAAAAGTTAGGGAGAGGACGGGAAGTTTTGGTAAGGACGGGGGGAGTTGGTAGAGGCGGGGGAGCTAGGTAGAGGACGGAAGGTTAGGTAGAGGGGGGGAAGTGTTGGGAGGGAGAGAGAGTTTGGTAGGGCGGAAGAGTTGGTGAGGACGGAAGAGTTAAATAAGGGGGGAGTGTTAGGTAGAGGAAGGAAGGTTAGGTAGAGGACGGGGAGTTTTGGTAGAGGACGGGTGTTAGGTGAGACGAAGAGTTAGGTAGAGGACGGAGAGTTAAATAGAGGGTGGGGGGTTAGGGAGAGGACGGGAGGTTAGGAAGACGGGAAGGTTTGGTAGAGACGGGGGGGTTTTGGGGAGAACGGGGTTTTTTAGGAAGGATGAGAGGTTTGGGAGAGGACGGGAGATTAGGTAAGGGTAGGACTTAGGTAAGGACGAAGAGTTTTGGTAAGGCGGGAGAGTTTGGTAAGGTCGAAAATGTTAGGTAAGGATGAGAGAGTTAGAGAGGACGGGGAGTTTGGGGAAGGACGGGGAAATTTGGTAAAGGGATGAGAGAGTTAGGTAGAGAACGGGGGGTTAGGTGAGGACGGGAGAGTTAGGTAAGGCGGGGGGGGTTAAGTAGAGGAGAGAGATTAATAGAGGGGGGGGAGAGTTAGTAGAGGATGGAGAGTTTAAGTAAGGGGGGAGGGAAATTAGGGAGAGGACGGGGGAGTTAGGTACGGGCGGGGGAAATTAGGTAGAGGATGAGAGAGTTAGGTAAGGACGAAGAGTTTTAAAAGAGGAAGGGAGAGTTTGGTGAGGATAGAGAGTTTTGGTAGAGGGTGGGGGAGTTTTTGGTAAGGACGGAAAATTAGGTTGAGGATGAAGAGTTAGGTAGAGGCGGGAGAGTTAGGTAATACGGAAGAGTTAGGGAAGGACGGGAGGTTAGGTAAGGGCGGGAGAGTTTTGGGAGAGGGAAGGGGGGTTAGGAAGGACGAAAAGTTGATAGAGGAAAAGAGAGTTAGGAAGGGGGGAAGTTAGGTAGAGGATGAAGGTTAGGTAGAGGAAGGGAGAGTTAGGTGAGGAAAGGAAGTTTGGTAAGGACGGGGAGTTTGGTTAAAGACGAAGAGTTAGGGGAAGGGCGGGGAGAGTTTGTGAGGGGGGAGATTTGGGAGGGAGGGGGTTAGGTAGAGAGAAAAGTTAGGTAGGGCGGGGGAAATTAGGGAGAGGGGCGGGAGAGTTAGGTAAGGAACGGGAGATTTGTGAAACGGAGTTGGTAGGGGAAGGTTTGGTAGGGAGGGGAAAGGAGGGAAGACGGAAGAGTTAGGGGAGGGGGAAAAGGTTAGGTAGAGGAGGGAGTTAGATGGGGACGGGGGTTAGATAGAGGACGAAGAGTTTGGTTGAGGGGCGGGGGGGAGTTAGGGAAGGGGCGGAGGTTCGTAGAGGGCGGAAGATTAGGTAGAGGGCGGGAGACTTAGGTAGAGGCGGAGGTAATAAGGGGGGGAGAGTCAGGCAAGATGGGAGAGTTAAAAAAGACACGGGAGTTTACTAGAGGACGAAAGAGTTGGGTATGGGCGGCAGAGTTTGGGGGAGACGGGGGTTTTAAGTAGGGATGGGAGAGTTGGGAAGGCGGAAAATTTATGTGAGGACAGAAAAAGTAGGTAAGGACGGGAAAAGGTAAGGGGGGGAGAGTTTGGGGAGAGGACGGAAAACTTAGTGAGGGCGGGAGAGTTTGTAGGGAGGGAGAGTTGGTAGAGGACGGGGAAGTAGGAGACGACGGGGGAAGTTAGGGGGAGGACTGGAGTGTTAATAAGGTGGGAGACTTAGGAGAGGGCGAGGAGTTGGCAGAGGGCTGGAGAATTAGCTAGGGGACGGGGGTTCGTAGGGACGGGAGAGTTAGGTAGAGGACGGGGGGTGTTAAGAAAGGGTAGGGGGAGTTAGCTAGAGGCGGGGGAATTGGTAGACGTGGGGGAGGGCGGGGTTTTTTGTAGAGAGGGTGTTAGGTAAGGGGGGGGAGTGTTAGGTAGGGGCGGGGGGTGTTAGGTAGAGGGCGGGGGGTGTTAGGCAGAAAAGGGAGGTTAGGGAAGGACTGGATGTTAGGTAGAGGGTTGGGGGTTTGGTAGAGGCGGGAGTGTTTGGTAAGGGCGGATGTTAGGCAGAGTACGGGGGAGTTGGAAAGGGGCTGGGGTGTTAGGGAGGGGTTGGAGTGTTGTAGAGGACTGGGTTTAGGTGAGGGGGGTTTTTAGGTAGAGGGCTGGAGGGGTTTGGTAGGGGGTTGGGGTGGTTTGGTAAGGACGGAGGGAGGAAGAAAGGGGGGGGGAGAGTTGGTAGAGGGGGAGAGGTTGGTAGAGGTGAGAGAGTTAGGGAGAGGGTGAGAGAGTTAGATAGAGGGTGAGAGAGTTAGATAGAGGGTGAGAGAGTTCGGTAGAGGGTGAGAGAGTTAGATAGAGGACGGAAGAGATAGGTAGAGGTTGGGAGAGTTAGGTAGAGGGCGAGAGAGGTAGATAGAGAGTGAGAGGGTTAGATAGAGGGTGAGAGAGTTTGGTAGAGGGTGAGAGAGTTAGGTAGAGGACGGAAGAGATAGGTAGAGGTTGGGAGAGTTAGGTAGAGGGTGAGAGAGTTAGGTGGAGGGTGAGAGAGTTCGGTAGAGGGTGAGAGAGTTAGATAGAGGGTGGGAGAATTAGCTAAAGGACGGGAGAGTTAGGTGGAGGACAGGAGAGTTAGGTAGATGATGGGAGAGTTAGGTGGAGGACGGAAGTGTTAGGTAGAGGTTGGGAGAGTTAGGTAGAGGACGGGAGTGTTAGGTAGAGGTTGGGATAGTTAGGCAGAGTGCGGGAGAGTTAGATAGACGACGGGAGGGTTAGGTAGAGGACGGTAGTGTTAGGTAGAGGGTGGAAGAGGTAGGTAGAGGACGGGAGGAGAGGAAGCTAGAGGACGGGAGAGTTAGGTAGAGGACGGGAGAGTTAGGTAGAGGACGGGAGAGTTAGGTAGAGGACGGGAGAGTTAGGTAGAGGACGGGAGAGTTAGGTAGAGGACGGGAGAGTTAGGCAGAGGACGGGAGAGTTAGGTAGAGGACGGGAGGAGAGTTAGGTAGAGGACGGGAGAGTTAGGCAGAGGACGGGAGAGTTAGGTAGAGGTTGGGATAGTTAGGCAGAGTGCGGGAGAGTTAGATAGACGACGGGAGGGTTAGGTAGAGGACGGAAGTGTTAGGTAGAGGACGGGAGTGTTAGATAGAGGACGGGAGGAGAGGAAGGTAGAGGACGGGAGAGTTAGGTAGAGGACGGGAGAGTTAGGTAGAGGACGGGAGTGTTAGGTAGAGGACGGGAGAGTTAGGTAGAGGACGGGAGAGTTAGGTAGAGGACGGGAGAGTTAGGTAGAGGACGGGAGTGTTAGGTAGAGGACGGGAGTGTTAGGTAGAGGACGGGAGTGTTAGGTAGAGGACGGGAGAGTTAGGTAGAGGACGGGAGAGTTAGGTAGAGGACGGGAGTGTTAGGTAGAGGACGGGAGAGTTAGGTAGAGGACGGGAGGAGAGTTAGGTAGAGGACGGGAGAGTTACGTAGAGGACGGGAGAGTTAGGCAGAGGACGGGAGAGTTAGGCAGAGGACGGGAGAGTTAGGTAGAGGACGGGAGGAGAGTTAGGTAGAGGACGGGAGTGTTAGGTAGAGGACGGGAGTGTTAGGTAGAGGACGGGAGAGTTAGGTAGAGGACGGGAGGAGAGTTAGGTAGAGGACGGGAGTGTTAGGTAGAGGACGGGAGAGTTAGGCAGAGGACGGGAGAGTTAGGTAGAGGACGGGAGAGTTAGGTAGAGGACGGGAGAGTTAGGTAGAGGACGGGAGAGTTAGGTAGAGGACGGGAGAGTTAGGCAGAGGACGGGAGAGTTAGGTAGAGGACGGGAGAGTTAGGTAGAGGACGGGAGAGTTAGGTAGAGGACGGGAGTGTTAGCTAGAGGACGGGAGAGTTAGGTAGAGGATGAGAGAGTTAGGTAGAGGACGGGAGAGTTAGGTAGAGGACGGGAGAGTTAGGTAGAGGACGGGAGAGTTAGGCAGAGGACGGGAGAGTTAGGCAGAGGACGGGAGAGTTGGGCAGAGGACGGTAGAGTTAGGTAGAGGACGGAGAGTTAGGTAGAGGACGGGAGGAGAGGAAAGTAGAGGACGGGAGAGTTAGGTAGAGGACGGGAGAGTTAGGTAGAGGACTGAAGAGGTCGGTAGAGGACGGGTGAGTTAGGTAGAGGACTGAAGAGGTCGGTAGAGGACGGGAGAGTTAGGTAGAGGACTGAAGAGGTCGGTAGAGGACGGGAGAGTTAGGTAGAGGGCGGGAGAGTTAGGTAGAGGACTGAAGAGGTCGGTAGAGGACGGGTGAGTTAGGCAGAGGGCGGGAGAGTTAGGTAGAGTTATGCAGAGGGTGGCAGAGATAGGTAGAGGGCGGGAGAGTTAGGTAGAGGGTGGGAGAGTTAGGTAGAGGATGGGAGAATTAGGTAGAGGATCGGAGAGTTAGGTAGAAGACAGGAGAGTTAGGTAGAGGACGGCAGAATTAGGTAGAGGGTGAGAGAGTTAGGTAGAGGACGGGAGAGTTAAGTAGAGGACGGGAGAGTTAGGTAGAGGACGGGAGAGTTAAGTAGAGGACGGGAGAATTAGGTAGAGGACGGGAGAGTTAAGTAGAGGACGGGAGAGTTAAGTAGAGGACGGGAGAGTTAGGTGGCAGGCGGGAGAAATACACAAGGACGGGAGAGTACGGAGAGTTAGATAGCAAACTGGAGAGTTCGATGGTGGACGGGAGAGATAGATAATGGACAAGAGAGTTCAGCAGCAGACGGAAGAGTTAGATTACAGACGGGAGAGTTGGGCGGTAGGCAGCAGAATAGCAGACAGTAGAGGGGAGAGTTCTACAGTGGACAAGAAAGTTATGTAACGCACGAAGGAGTTAGATAATACACGAGAGACTTTGGGAACGGACGGAACCGTTACGCAACGGACAGAAGAGTAAGGTAACAGACGGAAGATTTAGATAACAGACCGGAGAAGCAGTAGACGGGAGATTTTGGTGGCAGACGGGTGAGTAAGATAACGATCCAGGGAGTAAAGTAGCAGATGGGAGAGTAGAGTTAGGTGGTGGACGGGAGAGGTAGATGATAACGGACAATAATGAGTTAGATAACGGAAGGGAGAGTTAGGTCGACGGACCGAAGACTTAACCGTAACTGTCGGAAGAGTTAGGTAACGGACGGGAAAGTCAGGTAGGGGGCGTAAGAGTAAGATTCCTCCGGAAGGGGGGGGGGGGGGGGGGAGATTGGGTACTTTAAATTCGTCATGCCTACTCTCCTCCACCCACTCTCCCCTCTCACAGCCCCCCTCCCCTCCCCCTCCCCTCCTTGTTGACACTTCCTGTGCCACACTGTCACTGTCACAGTTGTGTGGGCCAGCTTAAAATAATATGTAACTGGGCTCGTGCTGTTATTATTAATCCGGGCTGTTCAACATTGGCGACGTCTCCATTCACGACGGTCAGTTCATCTTAGTCGTGACCAATGGGGCCAGCACACACACAAGAGAGAGAGAGAGAGAGAGAGAGAGAGAGAGAGGAGAGAGAGAGAGAGAGAGAGAGAGAGAGAGAGAGAGGGCCATGTCGACTTATTACCTGAACAGAAGCGCCGAGACCGGTGGATTGACAGGAGAAGATGGCCGTCACTAATCCGATTGGCACTTAAGTAGTCGCTTCCTGTGACTCAGTCTTTCTGTGACTGTCGGTGGGTACGACCATGACGTTGCTTCCTTTCATTTCTTTCTTTCTTTCTTTCTTTTACTTTTCTTTCTCTTTTTTTTCTTTCCTTCCCTCTTTTTACCTTTTTTTTCTTCTTCTCTTTTTCTTCTTTTTCCTTGCCTTCAGATGAACCACACTTTTCTTTCTTTCTTTCATTTTGCCTGTCTGTCTGCCTATCTGTCTTCTTTTCTTTTTTTATCCTTTCTTCTTCTTTATTTTTTCTTTCTTTTTTTTCCCCTTTCTTTTCTTTTCTCTTGTCTTCATATGAGACACACTCACTAACACCCAAACACTCACATCCACCTCACACTCCCCAGCACACTCCTACAGTTGCTGGCACCCTACCGCCACCTCCCCCCTCCCCACCACCACCACCACCACCACCCCCCTTCTCGCATGCTGGAGCGGCTCTGTCAATTGGAAGCGAAAGCTTGGAGGGTGGGGGCGAGGGGTCTGTGATATTTTAAGGTAAAGGGTCCGTCGTGCCCACGGTCGAACAGTGAAAACACCAGCCACGAGGGGGGGGGGGGGGGGGAGAGAGAGAGAGAGAGAGAGAAGAGAGAGAGAGAGAGAGAGAGAGAGAGAGAGAGAGGAGAGAGAGAAAGGGAGTATGAGGATGGGTAAAGTGAGTAATTGGGGAGGATATGAGGTGGAAATTGAATGATTAGGGGGTGGGAGCGAGGGGGGGGGGGGGGGGGGGGGGGGGGCGGAGAGAAAGTCCAACACACATGAGTCTCAAATCAGCAGCTTAGAAAAAAAAATTATGTATGATAAATGAAAAAGAAAAAAAGAAAATTCCGACCGACAACTTGAATGGTGCGTATGGGTGTACAGGGGGAGGTGAGGGTGGGTAGGCATGGAAGGGGAGGGGGTGGGATGGGGGTGGGGTGGGGTAGGGAGTGAGGAAGACGGAGGGGGGGGAGAGCAGGGTAGGATCGTCTGTCAAAAAGCAAAATGAGACGACTCGAACAGGAGGAGGCGGAGGGGTAGGGGGGGGGTAGGGAGGGGGGGGGGGGGGGCGATGAGAGAGGAGGGAAGGAAGGGACGCAATCAAGCAGTAAGAGTATTTTGCCTCGACCATGTTTCCCCCCATCCCGTCTATTTCAAGGACCGGGCAATTTCTCTCTCCCCCCCCCCCCCCCCCCCCCCCCCCCTCCTCCCCCGTCCACTCAGCTGACAAAAGATTCCTCGCAGAGACCTCACCCCCCAGGCTAGGCCATCCTGCGATCAGATCAGCCTGAGAGTGTCGACAGCACTAGGAGTCAAGACCCCTGAGGTAGTGAGTAGCCTACCCAGCAACACTGGGCTTATCCTGCGCGCCCGTTTGTGGCCCTGCACATTGAGGAAAGAAGGCGGGGGTAGGGGTGCAACCTGCTGAGACAAGGGCGGAAGCGGTATGGCTGGACATTCCTTTTCCATGGATCAGTCGACGAGGGCAATGCTTCGAAGGGCTCCACACCAGGGGAGCTTAGAATCGTGAGTCAGTGGCACGGTAGAGAGATGGGTGGTGGGAGGAGGGGGGGGGGGTGCACAGAAAGAGAGAGAAACATACATACATACATACATACATACATACATACATACATACATACATACATACATACATACATGCAACAGACAGGCAGACAGAGAGAAGAAAGAGAGAGAGAGAGAGAGAGAGAGAGAGAGAGAGAGAGAGAGAGAGAGAGAGAGATACATATATACATACACACATCATACATACATACAGAGAGAGAGAGAGAGAGAGAGAGAGAGAGAGAGAGAGAGAGAGAGGAGAGAGAGAGAGAGAGAGAGAGAGACATACATGCATGCATACAGACAGACAGACAGAGAGAGAGACATACATACATACAGACAGACAGACAGAGAGAAAGAGAGAGAGAGAGAGAGAGAGAGAGAGAGACATACAGACAGACAGACAGACAAACAAAGAGAGAGAGAAGAAGAAGAAGAAGAAGAAGGAAGAAGAAGGAAGAAGAAGGAAGAGGAACAAGAACGAGAAGAATGTTTAGTTCTCCAATTGCCCATACCATGGAGTGATGATCATAACAAAGCACGTTACTGACAGGACAGAGCAGAACTGCATTCATCCTATCTTGCCTTAATTTCACAGGCATTAAAGACGAACCAGGCCATTTTTTTCTTTCTCTTCGAATCATTGGTTGGTTCTGGAAAGTTGCAATGTAAATTCAAACGTGGGATGGATGACAGTAATACCATCTCGGAGTACGTTTTTTTGAAGGGTTTCATATGTACGGCAAACTAACACACACACAAAAGAAAAAAGAAAAGAAAAAAAAGAAAAAGAAGAAAGCCCTGTCTCCGAAACATTAGCGCAAACTGGCAATACACACGATTCTGTTAAGATCAGCTTTGTACTGCCAGAAATAAGCATTCAGTTGTGTGACAATCCAGTTCTATATCTGCACAACGTGTTCTGCAATAGGATGTTTATCATTCATGATTTCTTATCAGAACTGATCGAAAGGAGGCGTAAAACCACAGAAAGTTTGTGACTCCATATTTGCATGCCAGTCACTCTTGAAACAAGCTTTAAAAGCTGCCATGCTCGTACCCTGAGAGAGAGAGAGAGAGAGAGAGAGAGAGAGAGAGAGAGAGAGAGAGAGAGAGAGGAGAGAGAGAGAGAGAGAGAGAGAGAGAGAGAGAGGAGAGAGAGAGAGAGAGAGAGATGAATGTTACCCCGGTGACAAAACTTATTAAACTTTTCCCTTTCAGATTATTTATGGTGACAAAACATATGTACCTATTGTTCACCAGAACTCTCTCTCTCTCTCTCTCTCTCTCTCTCTCTCTCTCTCTCTCTCTCTCTCTCTCTTGAAATCGTCCGAAAAAGGAATGTGGATATGTACCCGTGGTGAAGTAATCAGACCGCACTGCTGTGGTCACGGGGGACAATCCTTTCATTCCATGACATGCACCCAGTGACCTGCCGTGTGTGTGTGTGTGTGTGTGTGTGTGTGTGTGTGTGTGTGTGTGTGTGTGTGTGTGTTTGTGTGTGTGTGTGTGTGTGTGTGTGTGTGTGTGTGTGTGTGTGTGTGTGTGCGTGCGTGCATGTGTGTGTTTGTGTGTGTGTGTGCGTGCGTGCATGTGTGTGCTTGTGTGTGTGTGTGTGTGTGTGTGTGTGTGTGTGTGTGTGTGTGTGTGTGTGTGTGAGAGAGAGAGAGAGAGAGAGAGAGAGAGAGAGAGAGAGAGAGAGGACTATCGTAAGAAATGGTGATTACCAGGATTATTGTTGCTGTTTTTGTCATTGTGGTGTTGTCATCGCTGCTTGCAGTTGTGTTGCAATCATCTTACCTACGTCACAACTCTAACCCGTTTCGGTACGGTAAGAAATGGCGGATTATCAGATGATTGTTGCAGTTTTTGCCATTTCGTTGCCGTTCCTGCAGCAGTTGTTGCAATAGTTTTAGCTGTGACACAGCTTGAGCGCAGTTTTGGCAGTTCTACCAAATGGTGGAGGGGGGAGAGGCGAGGGGGTAGGGGGAAGGGGGGAGAAGTCTGCTCTGCTGAAACGTTATAGGCTTATGGAGCAGGTGATGAAAGGAACTTTGAGAAGAGGCAATACAGGGCCAAATTAAAAGATCTTCCGCAGACTGGCCTAGATGATGAAATCTCAGCTGATGAACCGAATGAAGCAATCTTTGCATGCACAGAGGGTCCGCCTCTAGGTTCAGACCAAGTGCGTTATTCAGATTTCAAACGGCTTTCGGATGAAAACAACTCCCACTGGTTCATTATCTACTCATGCAGTTCTAGTAAAAAATCATCTCCAAGAAAACTTAACACGCAGATTCGTTGCAGCCTCTATCAAAAGAAGAGAAAAAAATCACCGACAGATGAGCAGTTAGTGTATTAAAAAAAAAAAATTAAAAAAAAAACTACTCCAATCAAAGGTGACTTCAAAATAGTAAGTGCATGGATGAATGCTACTACTTCTGCCTGTTATTGATTCTAAAGATAGGAAAAACACACACAGGAGCAACTGATCTACATGTAGCAACATCCAGTATTCAGTAAGTCATTGTGGTGCAGAGGTTAGTATCTCGAGCTGCGGACTTGGAGGTTGTGGATTGAAATCCCGTCAAAGGGATTTATCATCTGTATCCCCCCCCCCCATCCCCCTCCACCCCCACCCCCACCCCGAATTGACTGAGCTCTGGGCTCACGGGGAAGACAGGAACCACATGGCATCATTTGAATCAAAGTGTTGCTTTTTTTTTTGGCCAACACCCCAAGTGTCTGTATCTCTCGGGTCCGGTTGACGCCAGAGCATTTCATAGAAGTGTGAAGAGCACAGTCCTTTCATGACATCTCAGAAAAGAATGGCAGTTCCTGCGAACAACTTCATCCTTCTCGTTGATCACTTCCTCCTTCTCGTTGATCACTTCATCCTTCTCGTTGATCACTTCCTCCTTCTCCTTGATCACTTCATCCTTCTCGTTGATCACTTCCTCCTTCTCGTTGATCACGTCATCCTTCTCCTTGATCACTTCATCCTTCTCGTTGATCACTTCCTCATTCTCGTTGATCGCTTCATCATTCTCGTTGATCACTTCATCATTCTCGTTGATCACTTCCTCATTCTCGTTGATCACTTCCTCATTCTCGTTGATCACTTCCTCATTCTCGTTGATCACTTCATCATTCTCGTTGATCACTTCATCATTCTCCTTGATCACTTCATCATTCTCGTTTATCACTTCCTCCTTCTCGTTGATCACTTCCTCCTTCTCGTTGATCACTTCATCTTTCTCGTTGATCACTTCATCATTCTCGTTGATCACTTCCTCTTCTTGTTGATCACTTCATCATTCTCGTTGATCACTTCATCATTCTCGTTGATCACTTCTTCCTTCTCGTTGATCACTTCCTCATTCTCGTTGATCACTTCCCCTTCTCGTTGATCACTTCCCCTTCTCGTTGATCACTTCCTCCTTCTCCTTGATCACTTCCTCCTTCTCCTTGATCACTTCCTCCTTCTCGTTGATCACTTCCTCATTCTCGTTGATCACTTCATCATTCTCGTTGATCACTTCATCATTCTCGTTGATCACTTCCTCCTCCTCGTTGATCACTTCATCATTCTCGTTGATCACTTCCTCCTTCTCGTTGATC
>JAFLJL010017160.1:45000-55000 GCA_018398815.1 Conus ventricosus | reverse complement strand
TAGTTTGTGCAAGGCAGGACAACACAACACAAAATGCACATCATTTTCTGTATCCTTTCTACAAAGTGGACATATTAAATCTGCTTCACTATGAGAACGATAACGTAATAATGCTCGGCAATTTCAGAAATACCAAGTCTGAACCTTGTCGTTATATACTTTAAGTGCCTGTCCAGGTTTAGCTGTAATAAATTTTAACATCAGGTACGGTACAAAAGGACCTGTAATAAATAAATCTTTCACTGTTATCCATATGAAAATTCCATTCCTGCCACCTGCACGAAATTAGTCTATCTCTAAAGACTCTGAGAAAATCGCCAGTCGCATTAACGCCTTGATTCAACCAAACATTTAAACCCAAATCCAAACAGATACAGTTTACAACGAACATTTGACACCCAGTTTCTTTTATCACGTTCATCTAAATCAAACAACATACGATAGGCCTTATATGGTAATCTGCTCTCATGCATTCTTGTTAATTTTAACCAAAACTTAACACATTTTATGGCAGAGTTTATGTAAATAGGGTACCTGTTCGTTTCGCCGTATACAAGGTCATTGGGTGTCCGCAGTTCAATCCTAAAATCTCTTGAGCCCAAACAAGTGGACCTTTTCGCATTGTAGAGCTGCTTTTTCTAACCCCCATAACTCGGCACCGTATTGTACTATTGGCTGAATCTGTGCGTCAAACAGTTTCAGAAAAGTATGCAGGGAATTATTTTTTAACTTAAAGAGTTTTTGCAAAATACATAACAAAGCATTTTTGGCTCTACTCGAAAGGTTATTACAAGCTGCTACAAAACTAAATCTCGTAGAAAAGTAAATTCCTAAGTACTTATATGCATTAACGACAGGCATAGTTATACCACTGAAAGTCCATTTTTCATATGCAGATAAATGCCCCCCTTTCCTAAACACAACAACATTACTTTTATCCATATTTACCTTTAAACGTAAGGCTGACGCTGCGCGATGCAAACTATTTATCTGGGTTTGTAGACCAACGACTGTTTCAGCCAACAAAGCAACATCATCAGCCAATAGCAATATGAACAGCTCAAAGTAGTCATACGTAAACGTCGCACCATGTCGGCCTCCTCTAATTACTTCCAGTGCTAATTCATTGATGAATAAAGAAAATAAAACAGGACTGCATACATCACCTTGTTTCACCCCACGAGTACAGTTAATGTAATTAGTTAGATTAGCACTACATCTGACCCTAGCCTTTACATTGACATACATGCTACGAACACATTGATACAGTTTACCTTTGATTCCATTTTTCAAAAGGATTGGCCACAACAAGTTTCTTTCTATTGAATCAAACGCCTTTTCAAAATCAATAAAGGCAACATATAACTTACGATTGAAACAAAACTGTTTTTGTATTAGCGCCAACAAAGTAAACATATGATCAACTGTTGAGTATCCTCTTTTGAATCCTGCTTGGTGTTCACCTGTCAATTATATTCTTCTACCCATTCTTGAGGTCTGTTATTTATAACTGCACTATATATTTTACTGCTGATAGCACAGAGAGAGAGAGAGAGAGAGAGAGAGAGAGAGAGAGAGAGAGAGAGAGAGAGAGAGAGAGAGAGGAGACCGAGAGAGAGACAGACAAACACAGAAAGAGAGAGAGAGAGAGAGAGAGAGAGAGAGAGAGAGAGAGAGGAGAGAGAGAGAGAGAGAGAGAGAGAGACAGCGACAGACAGACTGAGATTAATGGAGTATGTATGATTACAATAGATAGACAAAGCATAAACGTGGAATGTAAGAGTAGAAACTACACTACGTCTGTACACAGACTGAAAGGCTGGAAGCAAGATTGTCACATCAAAACAATGTAGGCGAGGGCAACAGGTGGAGGAAGAGGACGGACGGAAAGAGATATGAACAGAGAGACAGACTGAAGACAGAGAGAGGAGGGGGATAATGGGGCAGAGAGGAAAGAGATATGAATAGAGAGACAGACTGAAGACAGAGAGGGGAGGGGATAATGGTGCAGAGAGGAAAGACATATGAATACAGAGACAGACTGAAGACAGAGGGGAGGAGGATGGGGGCAGAGAGGAAAGAGATATGAATAGAGAGACAGACTGAAGACAGAGAGGGGAGGGGGTAATGGGGCAGAGAAAAAGAGAGATAAATAGAGAGACAGACTGAAGACAGAGAGGGGAGGAGGATGGGGGCAGAGAGGAAAGAGATATGAATAGAGAGACAGACTGAAGACAGAGAGGGGAGGGGGTAATGGGCAGAGAGAAAAGAGATATGAATAGAGAGACAGACTGAAGACAGAGAGAGGAGGGGGATAATGGGGCAAGAAGGGAAATAGAGATATGAATAGAGAGACAGACTGAAGACAGAGAGAGGAGGAGGATTGGGGGCAGAGAGGAAAGAGATATGAACAGAGGACACGTAAGACAGAGAGAGGAGAGGGGGATTATGGGGCAGAAAGGAAAGAAATATGAATAGAGAGACAGACTGAAGACAGAGAGGGGAGGGCGATAATGAGGCAGAGAGGAAGAGATATGAAAGAGAGACAGACTGAAGACAGAGAGGGGAGGAGGATGGGGGCAGAGAGGAAAGAGATATGAACAGAGAGACAGACTGAAGACAGAGAGAGGAGGGGGTGGGGCAGAGAGGAAAGAGATATGAGTAGAGAGACAGATGAGAAGAGAGGGGAGGGGGATGGGGTAGAGAGGAAAGGATATGAATAGAGAGACAGACTGAAGACAGAGAGGAGAGGAGGGGGATAATGGGCAGAGAGGAAAGAGATATGAACAGAGAGACAGACTGAAGAGGAAGAGGGGATGGGGATAATGGGGCAGAGAGAAAGAGATATGAATACAGAGACAGACTGAAGACAGAGAGGGAGGAGGTGGGGGCAGAGAGGAAAGAGATATGAATAGAGAGACAGACAGAGAGGGGAGGGGGATAATGGGCAGAGAGGAAAGAGATATGAATAGAGAGACAGACTGAAGACAGAGAGGGGAAGGGAAATGGGGCAGAGAGGAAAGAGATATGAATAGAGAGACAGACTGAAGACAGAGGAGAGGAGGGGGAGGAGGGGGCAGAGAGGAAAGAGATATGAATAGAGAGACAGACTGAAGACAGAGAGGGGCGGGGGTAATGAGGCAGAGAGGAAGAGATATGAATAGAGAGACAGACTGAAGACAGAGAGGGGAGGAGGATGGGGGCAGAGAGGAAAGAGATATGAATAGAGAGACAGACTGAAGACAGAGAGGGGAGGGGGATGGGGCAGAGAGGAAAGAGATATGAATAGAGAGACAGACTTAAGACAGAGAGGAAAGAGATATGAATAGAGAGACAGACTGAAGACAGAGAGGGGAGGGGGTAATGGGGCAGAGAGGAAAGATATATGAATAGAGAGACAGACTGAAGACAGAGAGGGGAGGAGGATGGGGCAGAGAGGAAAGAGATATGAATAGAGAGACAGACTGAAGACAGAGAGGGAGGGAGATAATGGGGCATAGAGGAAAGAGATATGAGTAGAGAGACAGACTGAAGACAGAGAGGAAAGAGATACGAATAGAGAGACAACTGAAGACAGAGAGGGGAGGGGGTAATGGGACAGAGAGGAAGGAGATATGAATAGAGAGACAGACTGAAGACAGAGAGGAGAGGGGGATGGGGCAGACAGGAAAGAGATATGAATAGAGAGACAGACTGAAGACAGAGGGGAGAGGGGGGTGGGGCAGGAGGAAAGAGATATGAACAGAGAGACAGACTGAAGACAGAGGGGAGAGGGGGTGGGGGCAGGGAGGAAAGAGATATGAACAGAGAGACAGACTGAAGACAGAGGGGAGAGGGGGTGGGGCAGGGAGGAAAGAGATATGAACAGAGAGACAAACTGAAGACAGAGAGGGCGGGGTAATGTGGCAGACAGGAAAGAGATATGAATAGAGAGACAGACTGAAGACAGAGAGGGGAGGGGGATAGGGGCAGAGAGGAAGGAGATATGAATAGAGAGACAGACTGAAGACAGAGAGGGGAGGGGGATGGGGGCAGGGAGGAAAGAGATATGAATAGAGAGACTGACTGAAGACAGAGAGGGGAGGGGGATGGGGGCAGAGAGGAAAGAGATATGAATAGAGAGACAGACTGAAGTCAGAGAGGGGAGGGGGATAATGGGGCAGGGAGGGAGGCAAGGAGCTGGAGAGGTTCAGGAAGATGCGGCCATTTTGAACAGAACTGGAGGTATTAGATTCATACTGCTGAGCTGACATATTCGGTCACAAGGCGTTAACCAAACTCACGCTTGAAGACGTTCAGGCTTGTGTAAACTTTGAAAGTAGCTGTTTTCCGTAGGGATTCACTAGAAAAAAATGAGACAAAATTTCAAGAGAGAAAGAGAGAGAGAGAGAGGAGAGAGAGAGAGAGAGAGAGAGAGAGAGAGAGAGAGAGAGAGAGAGAGAGAGAGAGAGAGAGAACACTGAACACTGAACATGTTTAATGTCATTAGCTATACAAGCCTTAGTGACATGGGGGTACAGCACAAAATAATCATATCGAAAATGAAAGTAACAACATAAAATAAACATCAATCAACTGAAAGTATGAAATACAAGCAAAAAAGGCCAGTATCTCGACCATCCAGTTTAATATTATTCGTAGAAGTAAATATGTGGATACGATATCCAAAATATTTTACTACTTCCTGTAGCATTCATTTTTTCATTTAAACATCGTAAGTTCTAGCTGATAATGACTTCTGCTCGTATCTTTAATGCCTCTGCAATGTATCGGGCAAGAGATTTCACTGAATTATCGTCATAATTCAGTTTTAACATTCCGTATGTGTCCTGATTTAAGGCAACATTCTTTTGAAAAACTATACACTTATCTCGTACAGCACTGTAATTTCTACAATGAAACAAAAAATGCGACTCATCCTCCCTATGGAAGCCACACAATGGACATGGTGACGCTGTAGATGACTCAGTATAGAACCATCTTTTATGGGCGTTTAGACCAAGAGTCCTTGTTCTAAGTCTGGATAAACAAATTTTATGCCATCTGTTAGTTATTATTGAAATATACTTTTCCGTTTCAAATATACTTTTAAAGCCATAAAACCAGTTATATTTATCCGTGTTTTCCATTTTAGAATGCCAGTTTTGTTTATATGAAGCTATCGTCCTGTCTTTGAATTCGAAAATAAAACCATCCTCATAACCAACTCCCTGGCACATCCATACAATCCCAAATCCGAGAGTAGTCAAAATCTTCTTAACAGAATATACCCAATTTTCTTTCCCCTGTTCATGCTCATTCAATAACATTTCATAAGCCTGTTTACAAAGTCTTGAGGCAGGAAGCCTCAGCAGTTTTAGCCAGTATTTTATACATTTAATGTTTGACCTAATATACAACGGATATCTGCCGGTTTCTCCATAAATTACAGTATTCGAAGAATGTAGGGAACATTTAAAAAGCGCTTCATTGCAAACGTATGTACTTTTTCTAAAGAGAGAGAGAGAGAGAGAGAGAGAGAGAGAGAGAGAGAGAGAGAGAGAGAGAGAGAGAGAGAGAGAGAGAGAGAGAGCGAGAGAGAGGGTGAAGGGGTGGCGGTGGGGGCGAGAGGTAAAAAATAGCAACGGAATCTGGTTGTTAAAGGACCTATAACGTTTAACAGACACTTACAAAGCAAATACGTTCATCAGGTTAAAAAACAATACATGAAAAATGTTTGATACATTTGAACTTGGACTTTTACGTGTTTTTTTTAATTTAAAAAAAAATCCATGTTTTCAATAGCTGTGCTTGTGCACATTCTTGCCAAGCTTATCAAATATTCGCCACATTTGATTTGCATGCTGATAATCTTCAAAAACAATACAAACTATCTTTGAGGATGGTCGAGTATCAGTCCACCAGCTTGGTGTAGTATGCACTGAGAATGCAGCCTCTAATCAAAGTCTGCACGTTGGGGAGACATATCGCACCCTCAGCGAACGCTTTGTGGGGCATCTCAGAGCCATCCAACACCAGTGGGGATTCATTTCAACGCCATCCAACACCAGTGGGGATTCATTTCAACGCCATCCAGCACCAGTGGGGATTCATTTCAACGCCATCCAACACCACTGGGGATTCATTTCAACGCCATCCAACACCAGTGGGGATTCATTTCAACGCCATCCAGCACCAGTGGGGATTCATTTCAACGCCATCCAACACCAGTGGGGATTCATTTCAACGCCATCCAACACCAGTGGGGATTCATTTCAACGCCATCCAGCACCAGTGGGGATTCATTTCAACGCCATCCAGCACCAGTGGGGATTCATTTCAACGCCATCCAACACCAGTGGGGATTCATTTCAACGCCATCCAGCACCAGTGGGGATTCATTTCAACGCCATCCAACACCAGTGGGGATTCATTTCAACGCCATCCAGCACCAGTGGGGATTCATTTCAACGCCATCCAACACCAGTGGGGATTCATTTCAACGCCATCCAACACCAGTGGGGATTCATTTCAACGCCATCCAGCACCAGTGGGGATTCATTTCAACGCCATCCAACACCAGTGGGGATTCATTTCAACGCCATCCAACACCAGTGGGGATTCATTTCAACGCCATCCAACACCAGTGGGGATTCATTTCAACGCCATCCAGCACCAGTGGGGATTCATTTCAACGCTATCCAGCACCAGTGGGGATTCATTTCAACGCCATCCAACACCAGTGGGGATTCATTTCAACGCCATCCAACACCAGTGGGGATTCATTTCAACGCCATCCAACACAAGTGGGGATTCATTTCAACGCCATCCAACACCAGTGGGGATTCATTTCAACGCCATCCAGCACCAGTGGGGATTCATTTCAACGCTATACAACACCAGTGGGGATTCATTTCAACGCCATCCAACACCAGTGGGGATTCATTTCAACGCCATCCAACACCAGTGGGAATTCATTTCAACGCCATCCAACACCAGTGGGGATTCATTTCAAGGCTATCCAACACCAGTGGGGATTCATTTCAACGCCATCCAACACCAGTGGGGATTCATGTCAACGCCATCTAACACCAGTGGGGATTCATTTCAACGCCATCCATCACCAGTGGGGATTCATTTCAACACCATCCAACACCAGTGGGGATTCATTTCAACGCCATCCAACACCAGTGGGGATTCATTTCAACGCCATCCAACACCAGTGGGGATTCATCTCAAGGCTGTTTGCCACAGCCAGACCCATACCTCCCTCACTTTTGTTTGGCAAAACCACTCCTCAGCTCCATAAATAAAATTCATGGAGTCATGGGTCATCTCTCGCCTTGGTACCACCATTTCTGAAGGACTCGACTCCCAGAACTGACGGTTGTTGTTGTTGTTGTTGTTGTTGTTGTTGTTGTTGTTGTTGTTGTTGTTTAAGTTTGAATCAGTCCAGCTCTTTGCCCACTCTTCCCCCCCCCCTCCCCAGCCTCTCCTCCATCCCTCACTCTCTCTTCACCCTCCGCTCCCCCTCACCCCAATATCCACAGCCTACCATCTTTATATTCACAACTCATCTACATACATATATAACACATTTATAACATAACACTTAGAGCATAACATATACACCCCAGACACAATCTCCACCATCCAGGTCTGCATACACATACATACACGTACTTGTGGACAATTCATATGCGCCTGTTTCTTTTTTTCTTTTCTTTTTTATAGAAGTTTTCACCCAACCCCCATCCACCACACACGCCCCTCACTCCCGCGCTCCCCCCCCCCCCCCCCCCCGCCTCCCCCCACCCCTCATACACATCCTCAAGAACCCCTTTCCAAGCATGACTCCTCTACCATTCTCTCCCTTTCTTTTTGTCCATCTCTATTTCTGTTTGCATTTTCCGCTCTGCATCTCTTTTCCCCTCTCCCCATTCCACACACACACACACACACACGTGTACACACACACACACACACACACACACACACACACACACACACACACACACACGCACGCACGCACGCACGCACTTACGCACACACACACACACACACACACACACACACACACACACACACACACACACATACGCACGCACGCACGCACGCACACACTCACGCGCACACATACATGCACGCACGCACGTATTTATGCACGCTCACACTGACTGACTGACTGACTGAAACCATTTACTGTCAGATTAACATAGTGTTGTAATGACATTTAAAAAAAAAACTTGATAAATTAATGAGAAACGAAAATAATACAAATAACATCTGATTAACATAAAAATCATAAAGGAAAATTAACAGGGAAACATCTAACATTCATAAGTCAAATAATAAAATCAGAAAATTGTAACAATAACGCAAATTACATCTTAACTGTACTGAAAATCAAATCGCGCTTTATGACCAATCGGTACATTGGAGATAATATCAGACTGATTTACGATTTGATGAACTATTTAAACTTAAAAAATCTCCCTCGTTTGTTGTTATGCATTGACTTTGAAAAAGCTCTCGATTCTTTAAATTGGAATTTCATGTTTAAGGTACTAAAAGTGTTTGGTTTTGGCGAAAGTATATGTCAGTGGATAAAAACATTTTATAAGAACATTAAATCAACAGTTATTGTAAATGGACAGACTGCGCCATGGTTTGAGATAGAACAAGGATGTAGGCAAGGAGATCCCATTTCTCCGTATTTGTTTACATTCAGTGTAGAGATTTTAGCTATAATGATAAAGGAAGAAAATTGATAAAAGGAATAAAAATTGGTGAGATGGACCACAAAATAGCTCAGTTTGCTGACGACACTCAATTATTAAATAATGGTGATAGAGTTTCTTTTGAAAGTTCTATTCATATTCTCGACACATTTGGCAGAGCTTCAGGTTTACACATGAACAGTGAGAAAACGCAAGCTGTATGGCTCGGGTGTCAAAAGATGTCAAAGACAACATACTGCCCACATTTTAAAATGATATGGAATCCCCGAAATTTAAAATACTTGGAATTTGGTTTACACAAGACTTAAAAGAATGTGAAATGATGAACTATAATGACAAATTTTCTGAAATCAAAATTTTATTCAAAATTTGGACTCGAAGAAATATTACATCTGTGGGAAGAGTTGCAGTTTTAAAGTCATTAGTCCTGTCGAAATTGATACATCTTTGGATTCTCTTGCCTGATCCACCTGACCCCTTTATTAAATAAACTTCAAAAAATGTGCTTCCACTTTATGTGGAATGGTAAACAAGATAAGATCAGCAGGAAGACAACGATCAAAACGGTAAAAGACGGTGGTCTAAACATACCTGACATTAGAAAATACATTTATGCTTTGAAAATCTCGTGGATACGAAAAATCAACACGACTAATCATAAATGGAAGAATATTATAAGGAAAACCCATCCATTTATTGAAAAAACGTGAATGCTATGGATCAGCAGTTGCTTGTGTATGTACGAACTCAAATTTATTTTGGACTCATGTTTTTAAGGCTTACAAAGAATTTTGCTTACGTGTAGAACCCCAGACAGTGAATGAACTACTGTCGGAACCTGTGTTTTACAATGATAAAATTAAAGTAGGTAACGTCACGATCAAACCAAAGAAGCTGATTGAAAAAGGAAAACATGCAGTAATGCATTTCTTAAAAGAAGACGGAAAATTCATGACATATGAAGAATTCACTACTAACCTTGACTATAACATAAATTTCGTTACTTACAATGGATGGATTTCCTCCATAAAAGTTACATAAATAAAATTGGGATTGAATTAAACACCACCACCAATAGTAGAGTCGATATACCTGAAGCAGTGAATATTATTTTCAAGGCAAACAGAGGAGTCAAACAATACTATGAAATTTTAACTTATGATGAACAGAAACCAAACTGTTGTACAAAGTGGGAACGAAAGCTAAATTCTGAAATCCCTTGGAAAAAAGTATTTCTCCACATCCACAACATGAACGATATCAAACTCAAATGGTTACAA
>JAFLJL010017160.1:22500-35000 GCA_018398815.1 Conus ventricosus | reverse complement strand
AGCAAATTAGTTTCAAACGACAACTAGTAATGCAAATAATGTGATCGATTGTTCAATAACCTTTCTTGAATCAGATTGGTGTTCGCTTGTTATATTATTGAAATTGACCCAATGTGATCGATTGTTCAATAACCTTTCTTCAATCAGATTGGTGCTCGCTTGTTATGTCATTGAAATTGACATTGGGTATCGATTCTGCCAACTATGAAACAAAATCATTTAGTCATTTTACAAAACCCACTTACATGAATTCTGAATTTTTAAGAGCTCAGCTATGAAGTCATCTTGTGCGGCTGATGTACTGTTTTCTAACACGTAAATGACAACATTGTTTCTTCCCTAAACATTTCCTCTTGTACAGTTTCCTTTAGATATCGCCTGTTTCCGTTTATATTACAACCTAAAATGATAAAACCATGGATCAGCAAACACAATCCCTTGTGATTGTGAATCAAAACAAAAATTCTTAACTGTTTCCCAAAGAATGTCTTCTGGCACTTAACAGAATTGAGCAGTTCCTTTAACAATGATTCTTTTCGCTCTTCTTTCTTCCGTATGACCGTTTTTTCTGTATTGTTTCCTGGCAATGATTCTGGCAACACTTTGCACAGCATGTCCACGTACAACATCCCCACTACTCAACACTCCTTCCTCATTCGCTTCCGTCCACCTCCAACATCCCCACTACCCAACACTCTTTCCTCATTCGCTTCCGTCCACCCCCAACATCCCCACTACTAAACACTCTTTCCTCATTCGCTTCCGTCCACCCCCAACATCCCCACTACTCAACACTCTTTCCTCATTCGCTTCTGTCGTAGCTGATCTGTGGAGCCAGTCGGGTTGTATTGTACATCCTTTTTTCGTATGCCGTTGGAGGACGTAGATCTGTGGGGGCCAGTCGGGTTGTATTGTACATCCTTTTTTCGTATGCCGTTGGAGGACGTCGGAAGCCTCCCTGGTTCTGGTTCACAGAAAGAAACAAGAAGTAATGAGTGGAATGTAGCATACAACATGGCTGGCTGATCAACATATGCTGACAATAAGTAAAACGTAGTATACAACAGTGCTGTCTGAGAGACACATGTTGTGTAGCAAAAGGTAGTTTACAGCAGTGCTGTCTGAAAGACACATGTGACAAGTAGCAAAAGGTAGTTTACAGCAGTGCTGTCTGAAAGACACATGTGACAAGTAGCAAAAGGTAGTTTACAGCAGTGCTGTCTGAAAGACACATGTGACAAGTAGCAAAAGGTAGTTTACAGCAGTGCTGTCTGAAAGACACATGTGACAAGTAGCGAAAGGTAGTTTACAGCAGTGCTGTCTGAAAGACACATGTGACAAGCAGCGAAAGGTAGTTTACAGCAGTGCTGTCTGAAAGACACATTGACAAGCAGCGAAAGGTAGTTTACAGCAGTGCTGTCTGAAAGACACATGTTGTGACAAATACAAGATGTAGTATGTGGTGGCAAAACGATATATATATATATATATTAAATATATATATATATATATATATATATATATATATATATATATATATATCGTTTTGCCACCACATACTACATCTTCAATTTTTTTTTTGTTGTTTAAAGTTAAAATCTTTGCCAAGTCATTACTATAACGACTGAAGAATTGTTAACCTGCACTTGTTTTCCCCCACTACTTAATTGTTCAGCATTCTATATATATATATATATATATATATATATATATATATATATATATATATATATATATATATATATATATATATATATATATATATATATATATATATATATATATATATATATATAGTTAATAATATTAAAAAAGGAATGCTAAAACTCACTCTACAAATTTGTTTCGAGCGTGTTGCGCTGTCATCAGGGCCATCCTGATGACAGCGCAACACGCTCGAAACAAATTTGTAGAGTGAGTTTTAGCATTCCTTTTTTAATATTATTAACAAATGTTGCTCCCCAAGGGGTCGAGCACTTTTAAAGTCATTTTAGGCTTTCTAATTATATTCATCTATATATATATATATATATATATATATATATATATATATATATATATATATATATATATATATATATATATAGTGACAAGTAGAAAAATGTGCTACATAGCATACAATAGTGCTAGCCGAACCATATATGTGTTGAACTGAGGTAAAATGTAGTATACAATAGCGCTGTCTGAACCATAAATATATACAGTGAAAAAAGGTCAAATGTATTATACAAATATATTGGCTGAACGATGTATGTCGTGACAAGCAGTGAAACGAAGTGTTCAATTTTACTGTTTGAATGACATTTGTGGCAGAAAGTAGTAAAGAGTGATATATAATATAAACGGTTAAGTAAACATTTCTGGCTGAACGTAACTTGTAAATGAAAGTGTTGACCAGTGCTGGGGAAATTATTCATGTAATAAAAATGATCAAATTAGTAGTCGGTAGCGCTGGGTGTAAATGCACCCGGTTTTCTTTCAAAGTTTCTCTTCATGTCTAAAAGTGGAGAGACATGTTTGTGAACGGCTTCACTGGTATAGAAAGTCTAACCTGGGAAAATATTTGATTGGACGGAGGTGAAACAAAGTGAGGGTTTCTCTTGGGAAAAAAGTGTATGAGAAATAATGCAAACGAGTAAACTACCGATTCGCACAGCAAACCTCCACACCGCAATGTTCCATTTCTGATCATCTTCGATCTGTAAGAGGTCAAACGGGTGCTGTGACAGATACAGGAACTGCTGGGATGCTGTCGCTGCCTGTTTTTCACGTTATATCAATTTGCCAGTAAAAAACGTGTAACAGGTTCTGCTTTGGAGTTTGGGTTCATATGGCCGAAGCTTTTCCACCACCTTTGTACAGCCTCAGCGAGGCAGTGCATTGATTTTCAGTGGGACCGTCAATATGACACAAGAGTAAACAGATCAATATCTGGTGCCCTAAAAACATGAATGCCTTTCGTAAAAATGAAGCTCGCCAGATGATGAAATTAGTCCTGGAATTCTTCCATGGGCAAATGGTAATTGCACGTGCCACCGGTCAGGGTATTGATTGAACAAACTTGCCGTAGCATTATCAGGGCGAAACGTTTGACTGGCTAAAAACGGCATCGATTTCCCGCGCTGAGCCTGCTAGAAATTTGTGGGAAGAGTGACTTAATAGCGTGCAGATAAGAAGTACAAGGCTAGCAGACCACCTGATGTAGTAATCTGTAGAATGAGTAACTGTCTTGCATGCAGGTAAGAATCACACGGCTAGCAGACCACCTGATGTAGTAATCTGTGGAATGAGTGACTGTCTTACATGCAGATAACAATCCCAAGGCTAACAGACCACCTGATGTGCTTTGAGGGAAAAGGAAACTCAATTCTAACTACTCCAGCCACATGCGTTGCACGCTGTACAGGGGTTCTGCAAAACAAAAGAAACTGCACATAACTGTTTAAGATTAAAAAAGAAAAACACACTTCAGAATTCAGGCGAAAGAGTAAAAACAGTATCTTGAGGAAGATGAGCATCGGGTCTGTTTGTTGTTTGCACAATTGTAGTTTCTGTTGTCACTATATAAAAAGAAAATAGTATGGTTTCTGTATACCAGCCAGTTCTGTTATTCAATCTGGAGAACCCGAACACAATGTAAGGGAAAATGCTATAAATAGATGAAATGTCTTTTCATTCTGAACTGAATCTTTCTGGCACAACAGGTGATGATCAACATTTAGTCAAACTGCTTCCGAAATTGTTTGTGAAAAAAGCAGGATAAACAAAACTAAAGTCGAGTCCCATAACTGTTTTTGAAAAATCTGATGCTAAACAGAAGATTGACAAATGTGCTCAACACATAGACATCAAATAGACTTTGGGTTCCAAAGCTGATGGCTACCACATGCAAGCTTAAAACCTTCACCAAGTCCAAGCATCACCTAGACGGAGAACATTGCCAGCCTACATACAGGATCGAACTTTAATTGAGGACCACTTATACACAGTCTCACAAAACATAGAAAGAAAAACCGACAAACGACAGAAACTTTATAAATGTTTAATTTCATTATCAGTGAACAACATTTTGTCACTTTCATCGAAAAAATCATTCTTTCTGATTAGACAGGGGAGCCTGAATGAGACTACCCCCCAAAATGACATTCACAAAAAGAGTGTTTCTTTACAGTCTGATCAAAACCGAGTGTGCCCCCCTCGTGCTGCCACACAATCCACACAGCGCTGCCTCATGGTGTTGACTGTTCTTGTAATGAGTGCCTGGGGGAGGTTTGCCTACTCCTGCTGCAGGTAGTGCAGCAGCTCCTGTCGATTTGCCGGAACAGGGTGATTTTCTTGAACTCTCCTCCCAAGCTCGCCCCAGATGTCCTCAATAGGGTTCATGTCCGGGCTGTTTGCCGGCCATGGCATCCTGGTGATGCCAGCTTGCACCACAAAAGTGTTCACGGCTCGACAACGATGTGGGGTGGCATTATCGTCCATGAACACAGCCTGAGCCCCAATCTGCTGGAGTGCTGGGACAACCAAAGGCCGTAAAATCTCCTGCAGGTAGCGTTGGCCGTTCAGGTTGCCATCCACATGGTACAGGGGAGTCTTGTGGTGACTGCTGATGCCCCCCCCCCCCCCCCCCCATACCATGACGGAGCCACCACCAAAAGCGACGACCTCCTGGATGACGTCATCTGCCAGCTGCTCCCTGGGACGCCGCCACACCCGAATGCGTCCATCTCGTGGCTTCAACTGGAACTTGGACTCATCGGTGAAAAGCACCATCCGCCACTGAGCCCGAGTCCATGTTCGATGAGCTGTGCACCAGGCCAGGCGACGTGCCCGGTGGTCCGCAGTCAGTTTTGGTTTCCGGACTGGGCGCCTTGCTCGAAGGTTGGCAGCATTGAGGCGCCGCCGTATGGTCATCTCACACACTGCTGTGTTAGTGGCAGCTTGGAGCCAACGCCTGATGGTGTTGGAGGTGGTGGTCCTGGTCCGAAGAGCATGTCTGCGGATGAACCTGTCATCTCTTGCAGTGGTCTTCTTTGGCTGGCCTGGAAGGGGTCTCTCTTTGACAGTTCCAGTGGCTTGAAAACGTTCTCTCAGCCGAATGATGACGGAGTGGGACACTTGTAGTCTTCTGGCCATTTCTCGAACGCCAACTCGATCCTGCAGCCATGCAATCGCCCGGGTCCGGTCAAAATCAGACAGCTTGCGTCTTGGAGGCATTTTTGTGTTATGAAGAATTATGCACGTTGGGCTGCTTTTAGGGGCATTCCAGTCAGTAAAATGCTCTGCAATGCATTGATTTTTGCACGTGCATTTGGAATTTCAGTGCAAAACCGTTTGAAGCAGTGTTCACTCTTGCTTAAAAAACAAGCAATTTTGATAACAATCTGCAACTTTCAACCCCCCCCCCCCCCCCCCCCCCCCCCTCTGCATGCCGCACGTGACAATAAGACAGCTTTCGCAGCTTTGCGGAATACTCTGTTAACCCCTTAAACCTTCCCCAGTCGAATTCTTCGAAAAACTGCATTGCTTGTATTTTTGGCCAATTTAAAAAGAAAGGGCCTTTTTTCGGGGTGGTCCTTAATTAAAGTTCGACCCTGTATATTCATTTTTTGATTTCTTGTTCCATTCTTTTTTTTATAGACGAAACGCAAGACAACCGATATAAATATATATGTTCTTGTTGGATTGTGTAAGGTGCCGTGCTATGCGGAGTTTTGTGAAATAAAGGTAGTCCTGAAAGGTGCCATGCTATGCGGAGTATAGTGAAATAAAGGTAATCCAATAAAGGTGCCATGCTATGTGGAGTACAGTGAAATAAAGGTAATCCAATAAAGGTGCCATGCTATGCGGAGTATAGTGAAATAAAGGTAGTCCAATAAAGGTGCCATGCTATGCGGAGTATAGTGAAATAAAGGTAATCCAATAAAGGTGCCAGGCTATGCGGAGTACAGTGAAATAAAGGTAGTCCAATAAAGGTGCCATGCTATGCGGAGCACAGTGAAATAAAGGTAGTCCAATAAAGGTGTCAGGCTATGCGGAGTATAGTGAAATAAAGGTAGTCCAATAAAGGTGTCAGGCTATGCGGAGTATAGTGAAATAAAGGTAATCCAATAAAGGTGCCAGGCTATGCGGAGTACAGTGAAATAAAGGTAGTCCAATAAAGGTGCCAGGCTACACGGAGTACAGTCTAAAAGGTCTCATCTTAGTGCCAACATGTTCCAAATGTAAACGTCACCAGCAAACTTTGACGTAATCACTGGAGGTCTCTATATTTATGACACATAATGAGAGGGGGGGGGGGGGGGGGGAGGGGGGGCGGGGCGGAGGGGGGGGGGGGAAGGGGGGGGGGCGGATTGGAACAATCTATGATTAGCGCCTACTTTCCACCATTTTGACAAGAATGTAATGGTGTGTGTGTGTGTGTGTGTGTGTGTGTGTGTGTGTGTGTGTGTGTGTGTGTGTGTGTGTGTGTAGGTGTGTGTGTGCGTGTGTGTGTGTGTGTGTGTGTGTGTATGTGTGTGTGTGTGTGTGTGTGTGTGTGTGTGTGTGTGTGTGTGTGTGTGTGTGTGTGTGTGTGTGATAGATTTGTCCTAACAATTGGAGGTAGATCCCCCACTAGACCACTCATGAATGGTATTGAGTTCAGCCATCCAGTGCAGGCAGTGTTGACGTGTTTGCGGGTAGTACTTGCAGAGACTGAGCTGAATGGCCTTGGAACAATTGTCCGGGCTGTCTGGTCATGAATGCTGCATGTTCGGCCCTCACTTGATAGATGTTAATAACTATCACTAGATGAATTACATTGTGTATAGTTTACATACGCAAAGAACAATCGAGGTATTAACCTTTACCCGTTATCCCTGTGTCTTTGGTCAGTTATTAGACTAACTACCTACCCCTGCTTGTCCTCAACCCCAACCCATTCTCTCCCTTTCAGCCTCACCGTCCTCCAAGCTAATACCCGCTCATCCATTTGCATGTTCTATACATATTTGATTAGAAAAAAAATAGAGGGTAATTGCACAAAGTGGTGATGGTGATTTCCCTTTACGTTGCTATGACGTGTGAGCGGCACGAAGTGATGAATTGACATTTGAGCTGGTTCACCCGTGAGACAGATGAGCGCCAGCGAGAGAGGAGGATTTGTCATCGGAGAGAGCTGACAGGACAGACGGTCAGCGGAGAGAGAAACAAGATGGCTTCGAAAGAGACGACCAGCGGGGCGTGTGACCAGGGACACGTGAAAGTAAGATGGAGGGGGTGGGGGAGATGTGGGGTCGATGGAGGAAGAGGAACGGTAACTCTTGTCTGACTTTCTGTCTGTCTATTCACGTTATTTTTTTCGATGTTTTTTTTTTTTTTTTTTTTTTTTTTTTTTTTAAAGCATGTTAGACAGTACGGCACCAATGAGTTGCTATGCTTGGTAAAAAGGTTCACGAGCGTTGGCCTTGGTAAGATTGTTTTGCTGTGTTTTGTTTTGTTTTCTGTTCTGTTTTGTTTTGTTGTGTTTGTTTTATAACCAAACCGCGTTCGAGTGGTTAAAAAAAAACCCACTTTGGACAATAAAAAAAAATCTATAATGCCTAACGGCATATCTGTCGAACTAGTTGCTATTAAACTTAAAAGGTCATCCGTATACCAGAGACAAAGAATTTGTTACTTTTCATTGTAATTTCTTACTTTTCATTGTTTGTGGCTGTGGTTGTTTGCGTGTTTCTCGCGGCATTTCAGTGACAGAAATATGAAGAACAACATTGTTGTTGTCTGAGTGTTCTCTATGGCATTTCAGTGACAGAAACACGAAGAACAACATTGTTGTTGTCTGAGTGTTCTCTATGGCATTTCAGTGACAGAAACACGAAGAACAACATTGTTGTTGTCTGAGTGTTCTCTATGGCATTTCAGTGACAGAAACACGAAGAACAACATTGTTGTTGTCTGAGTGTTCTCTATGGCATTTCAGTGACAGAAACACGAAGAACAACATTGTTGTTGTCTGAGTGTTCTCTATGGCATTTCGCTGGTGGACACATGGAAAACAGAGTTGCTGTTGTTTTTGTCCGAGTATTCTTAAAAGACATTCTAATGACAGAAATATGAACAACAAAGCTGTTGTTGTTTTTGTTGTTGTTATTGTTGTTGTCTGAGTGTCACATTAACTCGAGGATGCTGTTGGGTAGAGGTATACATGTGCCCACTCATCAGCGACTCGAGGTACTTCCATTGAGCCCTCCCTTCTGAGTACGTTCTCGGGCGCCCGCACAGTGTCGTCCTCCACATGTTACCTCTACCCAACAGCATCCTAGAAACAACGTCCTCCACATGTTATCTCTACCCAACAGCAGCCTAGAAACAACGTCCTCCACGTGTTACCTCTACCCAACACCATCCTAGAAACAACGTCCTCCACGTGTTACCTCTACCAACACCATCCTCCACATGTTACCTCTACCCAACAACGTCCTCCACATGTTACCTCTACCCCAACAGCATCCTAGAAACAACGTCCTCCACATGTTACCTCTGCCAACAGCATCCTAGAAACAACGTCCTCCACATGTTACCTCTACCCAACAGCATCCTCCACATGTTACCCCTACCCAACAGCATCCTCCACATGTTACCTCTACCCAACAGCATCCTCCACATGTTACCTCTACCCAACAGCATTCTCCACATGTTACCTCTACCCAACACCATCCTCCACATGTTACCTCTACCCAACAGCATTATAGAAACAACGTCCTCCACATGTTACCTCTACCCAACAGCATCCTCCACATGTTACCTCTACCCAACAGCATCCTCCACATGTTACCTCTACCCAACAGCATCTCCACATGTTACCTCTACCCAACAGCATCCTCCACATGTTACCTCTACCCAACAGCATCCTCACATGTTACCTCTACCCAACAGCATCCTCCACATGTTACCTCTACCCAACAGCATCCTCCACATGTTACCTCTACCCAACAGCAGCCTAGAAACAACGTCCTCCACATGTTTACCTTAACCAACACCATCCTAGAAACAACCTCAATTAAACTCCAATTTTCATGTAAGTCTCGTTTAATTTTCAAATCAATGACTACGATGAAAAGATTTAAGAAGAGGGTCTCATGGCTATGACTTAACAGATGTTTGACCTGCGCATTAGTCCAGCGCGCCGGACAGACCTTTGGGGCACAGTCAAGACTCAAACTTGTGACTGTCACACATTTACATAAAATATTTTCCCACATCGCACACATTATACCCAAACAAGACAAATGACTCCAACAAATACTGGTTGGGTTTGTTGTTGTACTATGACAGACACAAATGACTCCAACAAATACTGGTTAGGTTTGTTGTTGTACTATGACAGACACAAATGACTCCAACAAATATGGTTAGGTTTGTTGTTGTACTATGACAGACACAAATGACTCCAACAAGTACTGGTTAGGTTTGTTGTTGTAATATGACAGACACAAATGACTCCAACAAATACTGGTTAGGTTTGTTGTACTGTGACAGACTGTACTGGTTAGGGTTGTTGTTGTACTGTGACAGACTATACTGGTTAGGTTTGTTGTACCATGACAGACTGTACTGGTTAGGTTTGTTGTACCGTGACATACTGTACTGGTCAGGTTTGTTGTTGTACTGTGACAGACTGTACTGGTCAGGTTTGTTGTACTGTGACAGACTGTACCGGGTAGGTTTGTTGTTGTACTGTGACAGACTGTACCGGGTAGGTTTGTTGTTGTACTGTGACAGACTGTACCGGGTAGGTTTGTTGTTGTACTGTGACAGACTGTACCGGGTAGGTTTGTTGTTGTACTGTGACAGACTGTACCGGGTAGGTTTGTTGTTGTTCTGTGACAGACTGTACCGGTTAGGATTGTTGTTGTACTGTGACAGACTGTACCGGGTAGGTTTGTTGTTGTACTGTGAGAGAATGTACCGGGTAGGTTTGTTGTTGTACTGTGACAGACTGTACCGGGTAGGTTTGTTGTTGTACTGTGACAGACTGTACTGGTTAGGTTTGTTGTTGTACTGTGACAGACTGTGCTGGTTAGGTTTGTTGTTGTACTGTGACAAACTGTACTGGTTAGGTTTGTTGTTGTACTGTGACAGACTGTACTGGTTAGGTTTGTTGTTGTGCTGTGACAGACTGTACTGGGTAGGTTTGTTGTAGTACTGTGACAGACTGTACTGGTTAGGTTTGTTGTTGTACTGTGACATACTGTACTGGGTAGGTTTGTTGTTGTACTGTGACAGACTGTACTGGTTAGGTTTGTTGTTGTACTGTGACAGACTGTACTGGTTAGGTTTGTTGTTGTACTGTGACAGACATTACTGTCAGATTTGTTGTACTGTGACAGACTGTACTGGTTAGGTTTGTTGTACTGTGACAGACTGTACTGGTCAGGTTTGTTGTTGTACTGTGACAGACTACACTGGTTAGATTTGTTGTACTGTGACAGACTGTACTGGTTAGGTTTGTTGTTGTGCTGTGACAGACTGTACTGGTTAGGTTTGTTGTACTGTGACAGACTGTACTGGTCAGGTTTGTTGTTGTACTGTGACAGACTGTACTGGTCAGGTTTGGTGTTGTACTGTGACAGACTGTGTGGACCAGCAGCGTCGATTCAGGCCCAATGTCATGGCAAGCGCGCGACTCGAACTCCCAACCCATGCAGAAAAAAGGAGCGGTTCAAATCCTTCAGCGCTTTGCTGAGCGGTGCTCACTGCATGGTCCTTCCTACATCTACACTTCCACCCGGCGGTTTTCTCGTCTGGCCTGGAGTCTGCTGTTGATCGCAGCCCTGGCTGCCATGTCCTACCACCTGCATCATCTCATCAAGGTGAGGCATTATCTCACCAAGGTGAGGATTTATCTCATCAAGGTGAGGCATTATCTCATCAAGGTGTGGCGTTATCTCATCAAGGTCAGGCCTTATCTCATCAAGGTGAGGCGTTATCTCATCAAGGTGAGGCACTATCTCATCTAGGTGAAGCGTTATCTCATCAAGGCGGGGCATTATCTCATCAAGGTGGGGCATTATATCATCAAGGTGGGGCATTATCTAATCAAGGTGGGGCGTTATCTCATCAAGGCGAGGCGTTATCTCATCAAGGCGAGGCGTTATCTCATCAAGGTTAGGCATTATCTCATCAAGGTTAGGCATTATCTCATCAAGGTTAGGCATTATCTCATCAAGGTGATACATTATCTCATCAAGGTGGGGCATTATCTCATCACGGTGAGTCATTTTATCATCAAGGTGATACATTATCTCATCAAGGTGATACATTATCTCATCAAGGTGAGGCATTATCTCATCAAGGTGAGGCATTATCTCATCAAGGTGAGGCATTATCTCATCAAGGTGAGGCATTATCTCATCAAGGTGAGGCATTATCTCATCAAGGTGAGGCGAGCGGCTGCTTGTGTCGTTGCTGTTTTTTCGATGTCTGTGTCTGCTGGAATATTCCCCTAGTCTTTCTCTTTATTTACCTCGCTGTGTCTTTCTCTTTATTTACCTCGCTGTCCGTTTACTTTCTTATACGCAGAAGCAGTTTTAAAAACTGAAAGGATGCAACGTAGCGATTTTCTGCTAGCTCGAGCATTCATGTGAAAAAGATAGACTGTGTACGGCAGGCGTATGAAACTTGTGGAAAACCTCTACAATTATCCTTTGATTCCATCCATGACTGTACCACATCGCTTGTCTTGGGATCGTGGACCAATTCAGTTCTATCAGAACCGAAAGAATGCTCATCAAAACAACATCCACTGAAATAAACAAGTCGACAGTATGCTGGCTCTAGGTCTGCCGCTTTGCAGTGATTGCAAAACTGGGACTGTAGATATAGAAGAGATGTTCTCTTTGAAATAAAACATTTGATACATGATATAATGCCTCACCAGTAATTGCTGTGAAAAGTCATACACATTGTCCCATTGCACTCACCAGTAATTGCTGTGAAAAGTCATACACATTGTCCCATTGCACTCACCAGTAATTGCTGTGAAAAGTCATACACATTGTCCCATTGCACTCACCAGACATTGCTGTGAAAAGTCATACACATTGTCCCATTGCACTCACCAGATATTGCTGTGAAAAGTCATACACATTGTCCCATTGCACTCACCAGATATTGCTGTGAAAGGTCATACACATTGTCCCATTGCACTCACCAGATATTGCTGTGAAAGGTCATACACATTGTCCCATTGCACTCACCAGATATTGCTGTGAAAAGTCATACACATTGTCCCATTGCACTCACCAGATATTGCTGTGAAAAGTCATACACATTGTCCCATTGCACTCACCAGATATTGCTGTGAAAAGTCATACACATTGTCCCATTGCACTCACCAGATATTGCTGTGAAAGGTCATACACATTGTCCCATTGCACTCACCAGTAACTGTACACCAGCAGTGTTCCTTTGTATTTTCCACCTAAAATGATTTATTGTTGTCTGTTTATTTTTCC
>JAFLJL010017160.1:7500-15000 GCA_018398815.1 Conus ventricosus | reverse complement strand
ACTGTTTTCCTCGATTTTAAGAAAGCGTTTGATCTTGTAGACCACAACATATTATTAAAAAAATGACTGCATATGTTCAAAATTCGGCAGTAGTCACCTTCTTTCAGTCATATTTGAAAACAGGACCAGCGTGTTTACTTAAACGGTACTTATTCCTCTGAAGGAATAGTGAGCTGTGGTGTTCCACAGGGCTCTGTCCTTGGACCTCTTCTCTTTGTATTTTTATAAATGACCTACCGATGCACATATCTCACAATGATGTCATCTGTGATCTGTTCGCTGACGACAGTTCTCTTCACTGTAGTGATACAAACATCATGTCTGTACAAATATCGTTACAACAAAGTATAAATGATGTCTTAGAATGGTGCAACCAAAACGAATGGTCCTTAATCCGCACAAAACAAAATGTATGGTCCTAGCATCGAGACAGAAACATCACGACAGCATCTTATGTTGAACCTAAAAATGAGTGAAAGCTTGATCGAGCAGGTTACCGAACACCGTGTCTTAGGCGTGATTATTGATGATAATTTTAAATGGCAATCACATATAAATCATGTTTGCAAACAGTTGGCTCGCAATTTGTTTTTGCTCAATAAACTCAGTTATTATGTGAACCACACATCCGGAAATTATTTTTTGAAGCCCATTGCCTTTCTCACATCAACTATGCGTCACTGTCTGGAGTGGTGCCGGTGAAAATCACATAAAAAGATCAACTCTATGCATAGGCGGGGAATTAAACTGATTCTTCCGACAAGTTTCTATCAACCACGGGCAAATTCGCAAAATAATGATGCTACCACTGCAGAGCCAACTGATCTATAATAAGGCAGTACTAATGTTTAAAGTCCAATGCAAACATGGCGCCAACATATCTTGCTGAGTTTTATCCAAATGGCAACAACGCGATATGATTCAAATAATTACATTTTACCACGTGTCCGCATTGATTTGTTCAAATCTAGTTTTGCATTTTTTGGTCCATCTGTGTGGAACTCTCTTCCTCCGTCTGCCAAAACATGTCAATCACTGCCGTCCTTCAAATCAGCAATACATAAACATTTACTTGAACAATAAATCTAACCTTTTGATCATAGTCTCAACGCCCTACTTTTATGTTTGCCTCTTATTAGCTGATGAAAATGTGTATGTATGTATGTGTGGGTGGGTGGGTGGGTGTGTGGTGTGGTGGTGTATGCGTGCGTGCGTGTATGTGTGGGCGTGTGCGCGCATGTGAGCGCCACGTACGTCTCTGATTATGTTTGTGTAATTTTGTAATGGATTTTTTTTTTTTTTTTTTTTTTTTTTTTTTTTTTAATAATTATATTCTTATTACTATTGTTATTGTTATTATTATAATGTTGCTATATTCTCTTGTTTCTACCATTATTAAATGTGCAGTGTGTTTAGTTGAATGTTGTAGAATAGCAAGGACAGATTGGAAGAATAGGCACTGCCTAAAATCTCTATCTTGAGTAATAAAGTTTTTGAGTCTTGAGTCTTTGGTCTCTCTCTCTCTCTCTCTCTCTCTCTCTCTCTCTCTCTCTCCCTCCCCCCCTCTCTCTCTCTCTCTCTCTCTCTGAGTCTCTCTCTCTCTCTCTCTCTCTCTCTCTCTCTCTCTCTCTCTCTCTCTCTCTTTTTAGAATTTATCACTTCTTTTGATCTGTGCTGTTTAACAGAAACATTTACTTCTAAATTTTTCGATTTCGAATTAAAATTCCAGGATTTCTTGCAACTACATTGTCCCGCAGTCAAATTCACTAGAATGGGAAGACCTCAGGGGAACAATCCTGCTGATAAAAAAAAAAGAGTTATCTGAATATGTTCAATTGATAAATACTGACATGGAAAGTGTACTCTGGTGAAGTTAATGAAAAGTTTATTGCATTGTGAAAAAACATTTTGTTTTTAGGTACATATGTACATCCAGTAGATAGCCGATATTATTCTGACAAAGATTACTCATGCACACTGGAACAAATTGAACAATACATATTTGCACAAACAAACAAGGAATAACTTCCATTACATCATTGGAGGAGATCTCAATGCTCGTATTGGGAATGGAGCTTGAGCATCGATGATGAAAATGAGGTAACAGGAAAGAACAGACGTGTATGCACGTAGGTCTAAGATCCCCACATAAATGGTTTTGGCAAGAAATTAATAGAATTTTGTATAACATTTAATGTAACTCCACTAAATGGTCTTTGCATGGGAAAGTTTGACGATGCATACACATTTTATTCCGAAAGGGGTAACAGTGTTATAGATTATTATATATGTTCTGTTGAACTGTTAGAAAATGTGAACAAGTGTCAGATAGTAGAGAGAGTTGAAGCTCAGCATATGCCTATTATGATGGAATTACAAAGCACACTTTCTAACGCACAAGAGAACGAGGGCAAGAGATTTTACGTGAAGAAACTAAAGTGGGATCCCACAAAACAACAACAGTATGTCCAGTTCATAGAATCGGAAGAGGCGAAACAAACAATGGCACAAAATAACAGAAGAAATAGAAAGAGATGTGGACACGAGTTATAGACAGATTTAATACGCTACTAAAAGAGGCAGGGAAAGACATGTACAGAACAATAGGTATAGGAGAAAATATAAGACTAAAAACAACTGGTACGATAAAACATGCGAAATCAAAAAGAAAGAAGCACAACAAGCACTCAATAGACTGACAGGACGAAAAAGGATAAAAACCCAACGATTTATGAAGGAAGGAGAGAGGTTTACAGGAACAAAAGAGCAGTATACAAAGAAACAATTAGAGAAAAGAAAAAACAGTATAAAAAGCAAACATACGACACACTAGTACAAAACCGTAAGGACAGCCGAATGTTCTGGAGCACCATAAAAAGTGTTAGAAGGAAGAAGAACACATTACCATCTATTAATATTGCACAGTGGAAAGCGCATTTCGAAAGCATTTTGAATCCACATGACACAGAAATACTAAACGATAGAGAGGAAGACCACAAGAAGAAGAAGAGGTGTTAAACGAAATTCATGTACAAGAATTAGACGAAGAGATAACCGAAAACGAAGTAAGATCAGCTACAGAAAAATTTAAAAAAGGCAAATCACCAGGCATTGATGAAATCCCTCCTGAATTTTTCAAAACTATAGGACAAAATATAGTGCCATTCTTAACGAAATTATTCAATAAGTTATATCAAGATAGTTACTTCCCCATAGAATGGTCAAGAGCGGTGATTATACCACTACACAAGAAGGGAGATAGACAGAATCCAGGAAACTATAGAGGAATATCCTTATTATGCATCATAAGCAAGATTTACACAGCAATATTAAACAGAAGACTATATGATTGGGCAGAAGCAAAAAATAAATTAGCAAAGAACAGGCACTTTAGGAAAGGGTTCGCAACAGTAGACCATATTTTCACACTAACATCTATGATAATAACTGCCTATATGGCAGAAGAAGAAGTAAATTGTATGTAGCCTTCATTGATTATCAGAAAGCGTTCGATACAGTAAATAAGAAGAACTGGGAAATCCTACAGAAACACAAAATATCTACGAAGATGATTAACATGCTAAAAGCTATCTATAAAACAGTACAAGCATGCGTAAGACATGGAACTGAACGAACAGAATTCTTTGAATGTCACACAGGAGTGAAACAAGGGTGCTTACTGTCCCCCCTAATCTTTTCATTACTAATTACAGAAGTTGCAGACAATGTCACAGCTAAAGGAAGACACGGTTATCAATTCTTACCCGGAAATGCAGAAATATTTTCACTTCTATTCGCTGATGACATAGCGTTAATAGCAAGAACTCCAGTAGGTTTGCAAAACCAAATTAAGAACCTGCAGGAAGCCTCGGACCGCATTGGACTAAAGGTTAATCTCCAAAAAACAAAAATCATGGTCTTTAGAAAGGGAGGATACCTTGGCAGACTAGCAAAATGGTACTACAAAGGGGAAGAAATTGAGGTAGTAAACAGTTACAAATATTTAGGTTTCACTCTAACGACCAAACTCTCAGTAGTATTTCATTTTCAGAATATGCAGAAGGGCGAAAGGGAAAATAGGTGAAATAATGAAAACAATGTATAGTTTAGGACACTTAGATATAAATATATTTTTTAAGCTATTTGATACACAGGTCAAGCCACTGCTACTGTACGCAGCGGAAGTATGGGGTTTGACTCGTTATTCAGCGGTGAAATGTACATTTTTTCGCATGTAAAAGATACATGGGTAGGAAGAAAACGCCAAACAACTTAGTATACGGGAACTAGGAAGATATCCGATGAGTATAGATAGTCCAATAAAAGCAATCAGATATTGGTTCAAATTAATGAAGATGACTCCAGACAGGATACCTAGACAAGCATATGAAAGGGAAAAAACAGAAACTGACAAACCACAGAACTGGGCACTGGAAATTAAACGCTGCTTAGATATGTATGGCTTCTCTGAAGTTTGGTTGAATGAAGGTGTAGAAAACGCAAAGATTTATCATAACACTAAAACAAAGAATTATAGATTGTTACAAACAGAACTGGCATAACAAAATAGCGAATAGTGAACGATTTACAACATATCATACGTTTAAAACTATACACCAAACTGAAGAATACTTTCGCGCAATCACAATTGCGAAGTTCAGGAAAGCATTGACAAGACTACGATTAGGAATAAACGAACTACATGGCAATAAAAAATATATAGATAATCAAGCTTTAACAACATGCCCCTTCTGCCCAACAGTAGAAACAGAAATGCACTTCTTAATGTGGTGTCCAAATTACAGCAATTGCGAACAAAATACATTTTCAAACACTTTAGTAATAGAAACGCAATCACACTGGAAAATCGCTACAAAACGATAATCCTGAAACCATAAGAGATATTGCAATGTACATCTTCTATGCCTTAAAAACCAGAGAAACCCTTATGCAATAGTAATACTGATGATATATGAAGAATAGAAATTCTAAACAGAAAACAAAATATGTTACAATCAACGTTTCAATCAAATGTTTTGTTGTTGTTGTCATGTTGAAATGTATGTTGCGTACTCCTGTGGACGGCCGAGGGCCCCACAATAAATGGCGCAGCGTGAAAGCGCGCGTCAAGCGTCAAGCGTCTCTCTCCTCTCTCTCTCTCTCTCCTCTCGTGTCCAGAGTGTCAAGAATTCCTCCACATCCTCAGCGCCACGACAGCGGCGAGAGACCATGACGATGACGACGACAACACCCAGTTAGACACATCGACTGGGGATACAGCACGAACAACTTGAGCAACGCTCGGGAGGAGGTGGAGGAGGGTTTCTACGATGATTTGGACGGTGACGGCGACAGCTGGGAGAAAGAGGCCAAGTCTTCTTCCGTGTCCCCCATGGAACAGTTGTTTCAGGAGTTGTATGCCGCTGAAAACAGGTGGTTAGAGTTGCTTCCCTAGGTGTTCCAATTTTTCTTTGTCTTTGTTTCTGTTTTCATGCGTTTGTTTGTTTTGTTTTGTTTTGTTTTGCCTTCGTTCGTTCTTGCTGTTTTTGTACTTTTGTTTCCCCCCCCAAACGTTTTTATTTCTTTCTTTCATTCTTACAATGCTTCTTTGTCCATTTGTCACATTCCGTCCTTTCTGTGCGTCTTTCTTTCTTTCTGTCTTTCTTTCTGTCTGTCTTCCTTTCTTTCTTTTAAAGCAAAAGGGATGTTTTATTTATTTCTGTTGATCTCTCTTTCTCACTTTCTTCTTCTTTTATTTTTCTCCTTCATTCTTTCTATTTTTCTTTTTTTTTTCCTTTCATTTTCATCTTCATTTCTTATTTGTCCCCATCTTCCATTCTTTGTTACTTTTTTCTGTCTTTATCTTTCACTTCTTGTGTGTGTGTGTGTGTGTGTGTGTGTGTGTGTGTGTGTGTTGTGTGGTGTGTGTGTGGTGTGTAGAAATACTGTTTGTAGAAAACAAGGGTGGTTACAGTACGCGTGAACAGCGGCATTATTTGTACTGCGTTCACTGTTTGTTCTGTTTGTTTCCTGCATTCCGTATTGAATTTCTCGCTGTTTGTTTTTTGTTTGTTTCCTGCATCCGTATATATTTGTCGCTGTTTGTTCTTGTTTGTTTCCTGCTTCCGTATATATTTCTCGCTGTTCTTGTTTGTGTCTTGCATTCCTTATTGAATTTCTCACTGTTTGTTTCTTGCATTCCTTATTGAATTTCTCCCCTGTTTGTTTCCTACATTCCTTAGTGAATTTCTCGCTGTTTGTTCTTGTTTGTTTCCTACATTCCTTAGTGAATTTCTCACTGTTTGTTCTTGTTTGTTTCCTACATTCCTTAGTGAATTTCTCGCTGTTTGTTCTTGTTTGTTTCCTACATTCCTTAGTGAATTTCTCACTGTTTGTTCTTGTTTGTTTCCTACATTCCTTAGTGAATTTCTCGCTGTTTGTTCTTGTTTGTTTCCTACATTCCTTATTGAATTTCTCGCTGTTTGTTCTTGTTTGTTTCCTACATTCCTTAGTGAATTTCTCGCTGTTTGTTCTTGTTTCTTTCTTAAATTCCTTAGTGAATTCTCGCTGTTTGTTCTTGTTTGTTTCCTACATTCCTTAGTGAATTTCTCACTGTTTGTTCTTGTTTGTTTCCTACATTCCTTAGTGAATTTCTCGCTGTTTGTTCTTGTTTCTTTCTTAAATTCCTTAGTGAATTTCTCGCTGTTTGTTCTTGTTTGTTTCCTACATTCCTTAGTGAATTTCTCACTGTTTGTTCTTGTTTGTTTCCTACATTCCTTAGTGAATTTCTCACTGTTTGTTCTTGTTTGTTTCCTACATTCCTTATTGAATTTCTCGCTGTTTGTTCTTGTTTGTTTCCTACATTCCTTAGTGAATTTCTCGCTGTTTGTTCTTGTTTCTTTCTTAAATTCCTTATTGAATTCCTTTCAGCATCCACAGCTGTAGTAGTGAACGTATGGTTGGAATTTCTAACATGGAGTTAGATGGGATGTTACATAATACTAACGATGACAATGACGACAACGACGACGACGATGACGATGATGATAAATAATGATGATGATGATGATGGTGGTGATAAATAATGATGATGATGACAGTGATGATGATATAATGACGACGACGACGACGACGATGATGATAGCGATGATGATGATGATGATGATGATGATGATGATGATGATGATGATGATGGATGATGATGATGATGATGGTGGTGATAAATGATGATGATAATAATAGTGATGATAATATAATGACGATGACGACGACGATGATGATGATGATGTTGATGATGATGATGATGGTGATGATGATGATGATGATGATGATGATGATGATGATGATGATGATGACGACGACGACGACCACGACGACGACGCGCCGCCGCCGCCGACGGTGACGATGATGATGATGATGATGATGTTGATGGTGACGACGACGACGATGATGATGATGGTGATGATGATGATAATGATGATGATGATGATGACGACGACG
>JAFLJL010017160.1:2500-5000 GCA_018398815.1 Conus ventricosus | reverse complement strand
ACTGTTTATTTCGATGTCGGTCATTCCGTAGAGTGTGGATATACATACAGAAAGTTTGCCGGGTTTTTCAATGTGTGTGCACTTTTACATAAAAGTGGATTAGTTTCAGTTTTGGCCAGAATTTGAAAAGTATAAAGTGTATACTGAAATGTATTTTTTTTAAGCCCACTTATTCGAGAACGTTCATCTTCATACATTGTATGGTTGGTCATTTATTGCACAACATAATCATTCCAATGCGCCACACAACATCATCATTCCAATGCGCCACACAACATAATCATTCCAATGCGCCACACAAACAAGGGGCTTAAATATAAGACTGATTCTTACGCCACTTAATCCTCCATGCTGTTGAACTGAACTGACAGTTATAAACTGCTGCCAGACCACGTAATCCTCCATGTTGTTGAACTCACAGTTACAAACTGCTGCCAGACCACGTAATCCTCCATGTTGTTGAACTCACAGTTACAAACTTCCGGTGCTTGTGGTTCCACCTGAATGACTATACGTCACTCTGCAGGTCTAGAGCTTCTCTTCTTTCTGGACACAGAAGAGTACATAAGGGGCATCACTCCGGGAGACGGGCTGCAGGTGAACATCCACCCGCAGAACACAGTGGCGTTTCCCGTGGACGAGGGTGTGGCTGTGGCGGCAGGATCGCAAACCTTGCTGTCTCTGAAACTGGTCTGTGGTCTGGTGTTGGTGTGGTCTGGTATTGGTGTGGTCTGGTGTTGGTGTGGCCTGGTGTTGGTGTGGTCTGGTGTTGGTGTGGCCTGGTGTTGGTGTGGCCTGGTGTTGGTGTGGCCTGGTGTTGGTGTGGCCTGTGTTCGTATCTTGCTGTCTCTGAAACTGGTATGTGGCCTGGTGTTGGTGTGGCCTGGTGTTGGTGTGGCCTGGTGTTGGTGTGGCCTGTGTTCGTATCTTGTTGTCTCTGAAACTGGTCTGTGATCTGGTGTTGGTGTGGCCTGTGTTCGTATCTTGTTGTCGTATTCGCCTTGTGGATGGTGCATAGATGATCTTGGATAACGCAAGTGACATTCAGTTTCAGTTTCAGTTTCATCAAGGAGACGTCACTGCGTGCGAACTAGTCCATAAACGCTACGCTACATCCACTAAGTTTTGAGATTACACTGCACATGATTTAAAGCTGATGGATAAATAAATTAATAACTAAGGTGAGAGAATTCAAGAAGAGGGTCTCGTGGCTACGACTTTGTCTGACCTATGCATTAGCACAACACGCTGGTGTTCACAGTCTTTAGAGTCACAACCGAGCCGACCATATAGAGCCTTTTCAGGGTTATCAAACTCATACAGGAAAAAAAAAACCGTCACATCTTTAACACGTCAGATAAGAAAAAAAATATCTTGAAAAGGCAGTCATGACAAAGGCAAACATGTAGCTGAACCATTGAAAGAAAGAACAAGACATACCCAAAGATATCAACTGCACCCAGAGTTGTGCTATCCTCAGTCGCAGAACCAAGCAGCAGTGAGCAATCCTGAACTACCCATAGAAGCCCGCGCTTTGTTGACATGCGCATGCATAGGACATTCCATTAAAACGTCAAGGGACATAACTGCTCCCTGGCAGAAGCCATTGAGGGATAGCTACTGGACGCGACACAACAGAACCTCCACGGAAGCGTCACCATCGGTGAACCATGCCGTATTTCATGAATGCAGATTCCACCGTTGAAAGACAGCATCACCAAACTAACAGCTGCGCGCATCTCGCAGCCCCACTCGCTGTTTCACTGATGGATGAAAACAGTTCAGCTCCAGACACAGGCAAGCTTTGGCCACATAGTCTTCAGCTTCAGACACAGACAAGCTTTGGCCACATAGTCTTCAGCTCCAGACACAGGCAAGCTTTGGCCACATAGTCTTCAGCTCCAGACACAGGCAAGCTTTGGCCACATAGTCTTCAGCTCCAGGCACAGGCAAGCTTTGGCCAAATAGTCTTCAGCTCCAGACACAGACAGCTGTGGCCACATAGTCTTCAGCTCCAGACACAGGCAGCTGTGGCCACATAGTCTTCAGCTCCAGACACAGACAGCTGTGGCCACATAGTCTTCAGCTCCAGACACAGACAGCTGTGGCCACATAGCCTTCAGCTCCAGACACAGACAGCTGTGGCCACATAGTCTTCAGCTCCAGACACAGACAGCTGTGGCCACATAGTCTTCAGCTCCAGACACAGGCAAGCTTTGGCCACATAGTCTTCAGCTCCAGACACAGACAAGCTTTGGCCGCATAGTCTTCAGCTCCAGACACAGGCAGCTTTGGCCACATAGTCTTCAGCTCCAGACACAGGCAAGCTTTGGCCACATAGTCTTCAGCTCCAGACACAGGCAGCTTTGGCCACATAGTCTTCAGCTCCAGACACAGGCAAGCTTTGGCCACATAGTCTTCAGCTCCAGACACAGGCAGCTTTGGCCACATAGTCTTCAGCTCCAGACACAGGCAGCTTTGGCCACATAGTCTTCAGCTC
>JAFLJL010017159.1:18552-40432 GCA_018398815.1 Conus ventricosus | reverse complement strand
ACAAAACCAAATTTAATCCTGTCCTGTTCCAAGGACTCTGAATAAAACTTCCTGTCCTCTTACAAGGACTTTGAATAAAGCTTCCTGTCCTGTTCCAAGGACTCTGAATAAAGCTTCCTGTCCTGTTCCAAGGACTTTGAATAACACTTCCTGTCCTGTTCCAAGGACTCTGAATAAAAACTTCCTGTCCTGTTCCAAGGACTTTGAATAAAGCTTCCTGTCCTGTTCCAAGGACTTTGAATAAAGCTTCCTGTCCTGTTCCAATGACTTTGAATAAAGCTTCCTGTCCTGTTCCAAGGACTTTGAATAAAGCTTCCTGTCCTGTTCCAAGGACTTTGAATAAAGCTTCCTGTCCTCTTACAAGGACTTTGAATAAAGCTTCCGTCCTGTTCCAAGGACTTTGAATAAAGCTTCCTGTCCTGTTCCAAGGACTTTGAATAAAGCTTCCTGTCCTCTTACAATGACTTTGAATAAAACTTCCTGTCCTGTTACAAGGACTTTGAATAAAGCTTCCTGTCCTGTTTCAAGGACTTTAAAGCTTCCTGTCCTGTTCCAAGGACTTTGAATAAAACTTCCTGTCCTGTTCCAAGGACTTTAAATAAAGCTTCCTGTCCTGTTCCAAGGACTTTGAATAAAGCTTCCTGTCCTGTTCCAAGGACTTTGAATAAAGCTTCCTGTCCTGTTCCAAGGATTTTGAATAAAACTTCCTGTCCTGTTACAAGGACTTTGAATAAAGCTTCCTGTCCTCTTACAAGGACTTTGAATAAAGCTTCCTGTCCTCTTACAAGGACTTTGAATAAAGCTTCCTGTCCTGTTCCAAGGACTTTGAATAAAGCTTCCTGTCCTGTTCCAAGGACTTTGAATAAAGCTTCCTGTCCTCTTACAAGGACTTTGAATAAAGCTTCCTGTCCTGTTCCAAAGACTTTAAAGCTTCCTGTCCTGTTCCAAGGACTTTGAATAAAGCTTCCTGTCCTCTTACAAGGACTTTGAATAAAGCTTCCTGTCCTGTTCCAAAGACTTTAAAGCTTCCTGTCCTCTTACAAGGACTTTGAATAAAGCTTCCTGTCCTCTTAAAAGGACTTTGAATAAAACTTCCTGTCCTGTTCCAAGGACTTTGAATAAAATTTCCTGTCCTGTTCCAAGGACTTTGAATAAAGCTTCCTGTCCTCATACAAGGACTCTGAATAAAGCTTCCTGTCCTCTTACAAGGACTTTGAATAAAACTTCCTGTCCTGTTCCAAGGACTCTGAATAAAACTTCCTGTCCTGTTCCAAGGACTTTGAATAAAACTTCCTGTCCTCTTATAAGGACTTTGAATAAAGCTTCCTGTCCTCTTACAAGGACTTTGAATAAAGCTTCCTGTCCTGTTCCAAGGACTTTAAAGCTTCCTGTCCTGTTCCAAGGACTTTGAATAAAACTTCCTGTCCTGTTCCAAGGACTTTGAATAAAACTTCCTGTCCTGTTCCAAGGACTCTGAATAAAGCTTCTTGTCCTCTTACAAGGACTTTGAATAAAACTTCCTGTCCTCTTACAATGACTTTGAATAAAGCTTCCTGTCCTGTTCCAAGGACTCTGAATAAAACTTCCTGTCCTGTTCCAAGGACTTTGAATAAAACTTCCTGTCCTCTTATAAGGACTTTGAATAAAGCTTCCTGTCCTGTTCCAAGGACTCTGAATAAGACTTCCTGTCCTGTTCCAAGGACTTTGAATAAAACTTCCTGTCCTCTTACAAGGACTTTGAATAAAGCTTCCTGTCCTGTTCAAAGGACTTTGAATAAAGCTTCCTGTCCTGTTCCAAGGACTTTAAAGCTTCCTGTCCTGTTCCAAGGACTCTGAATAAAACTTCCTGTCCTGTTCCAAGGACTTTGAATAAAGCTTCCTGTCCTGTTCCAAGGACTTTGAATAAAGCTTCCTGTCCTCTTCCAAGGACTCTGAATAAAACTTCCTGTCCTGTTCCAAGGACTTTGAATAAAGCTTCCTGTCCTCTTACAAGGACTTTGAATAAAGCTTCCTGTCCTGTTCCAAGGACTCTGAATAAGCTTCCTGTCCTCTTACAAGGACTTTGAATAAAACTTCCTGTCCTGTTTCCAGGACTTTGAATAAAACTTCCTGTCCTGTTCCAAGGACTTTGAATAAAGCTTCCTGTCCTGTTCCAAGGACTTTGAATAAAATTTCCTGTCCAGTTCCAAAGACTTTAGATCTTCCAATCCTGCTACAAGGACTTGAAAGCTTCCTGTCCTGTCACAAGGCCTTTAAAGCTTTCTGTTCCATTACAAGGACTTTATAGCTTCCTGTTCCGTTACAAGGACTTGAAAGCTTCCTGTCCTGTTCCAAGGACTTGAAAATTTCCTGTCCTGTTCCAAGGAATTTAAAGCTTCCTGTCCTGTTCCAAGGACTTTATAGCTTCCTGTCCTGTTACAAGGACTTTATGGCTTTCTGTCCTGTTACAAGGACTTTACAGTTCCCTGTCCTATTACAAGGACTTTAAAGCTTCCTGTCCTGTTACAAGGACTTTAAAGCTTCCTGTCCTGTTCCAAGGACTTTAAAGCTTCCTGTCCTGTTACAAGGACTTTACAGCTCCCTGTCCTGTTACAAGGACTTTAAAAGCTTCCTGTTCCGTTACAAGGACTTTAAAGCTTCCTGTCCTGTTACAAGGACTTTAAAGCTTCCTGTCCTTTTACAAGGACTTTAAAGCTTCCTGTCCTGTTACAAGGACTTTAAAGCTTCCTGTTCCGTCACAAGGACTTTAAAGCTTCCTGTCCTGTTACAAAGAATTTCAAGCTCTCTGTCCTGTTCCAAGGACTTTAAAGCTTCCTGTCCTGTTACAAGGACTTTACAGCTTCCTGTCATGTTACAAGGACTTAAAAGCTTCCTGTTCCGTTACAAGGACTTTAAAGCTTCCTGTCCTGTTACAAGGACGTTATAGCTTCCTGTCCTTTCACAAGGACTTTAAAGCTTCCTGTCCTGTTACAAGGACTTTACAGCTTCCTGTCATGTTACAAGGACTTTAAAGCTTCCTGTTCCGTTTACAAGACTTTAAAGCTTCCTGTCCTGTTACAAGACTTTAAAGCTTCCTGTCCTTTTACAAGGACTTTAAGCTTCCTGTCCTGTTCCAAGGACTTTATAGCTTCCTGTCCTTTAACAAGGACTTTAGAGCTTCCTGGCCTGTTACAAGGACTTTATAGCTTCCTGTCCCTGTTCCAAGGACTTATAGCTTCCTGTCCTGTTATAAGGACTTTAAAGCTTCCTGTCCTGTTACAAGGACTTTAAAGCTCCTGTCCTTTTACAAGGACTTTAAAGCTTCCTGTCCTGTTCAAGGACTTTATAGCTTCCTGTCCTTTAACAAGGACTTTAGAGCTTCCTGGCCTGTTACAAGGACTTTTAGCTTCCTGTCCTGTTCCAAGGACTTTATAGCTTCCTGTCCTGTTATAAGGACTTTAAAGCTCCTGTCCTTTCACAAGGACTTTATAGCTTCCTGTCCTGTTACAAGGACTTTAAAGCTCCTGTCCTGTTACAAGGACTTTATAGCTTCCTGTCCTTTCACAAGGACCTTAGAGCTTCCTGTCCTGTTCCAAGGACTTTAGAGCTTCCTGGCCTGTTACAAGGACTTTAACGCTTCCTGTCCTGTTACAAGGACTTTATAGCTTCCTGTCCTTTTCACAAGGACTTTAGAGCTTGCTGGCCTGTTCCAAGGACTTTAAAGCATTCTCAGTGGCAGCAGAACAGGGACTGACTGCCTTACATTTCCAGCCCACAGTGCAGAGCCCCTTCCCTCAACTTTCATTCCACATCCAGACATTGAACCCATTAGCTTTTGTTCTGCCCCCCTTCATTGTTTTCAGGCTCTGAAATTCTGACATACTCTTTCACTTGTAGTGTATGGCTGGCACTACCCCTGTCCTCAGCACTCCTCCTGGGTCTTGAACGGCTCACTCCTGACCTGCTACATCAATCCTCTTTGCTTTTCAGCATCCTCTTTGTACCCACAGAAGGCCGTCCAGGCATAGTGACTGTGACTTTATATCCTCTGTGTCCTGACATGGCTGAAAGCTTTGAACACTCTGAGAATATCCAACAATGTGAGGAACTACTGGCCATAGAATTTGATTATCAAAAGAACTGGGTAAATGACAGAAATCTGGAATCTTTATCAACTGCAAGTGCAGGGTTTAAGAATGTGTGTGTGTGTGTGTGTGTGTGTGTGTGTGTGTGTGTGTATGTGTGTGTGTGTGTGTGTGTGTGTGTGTGTGTGTGTGTGTGTGTGTGGTGTGTGTGTGTGTGTGTGTGTGTGTTGTGGACAACGAAGGGCAGTTATGAAGCAAAGTTGACCTGTCTGCAGCACACTACCTTTCCTTCTCTTCAGGACTGGTGGGCATGTTGTCCTCTTCTTCATCAGTAGAGGATTCTGCACTGTCCTCTTCATCCGAGTCAGTCACTGGGGACCTGCACAAGGTCATCCAATGTGTCATACAATGAAAAACACTTCATCCCAGTCAGTCACTGGGACCTGCACAAGGTCATCCAATGTGTCACACAATGAAAAACACTTCATCCCAGTCAGTCACTGGGGACCTGCACAAGGTCATCCAATGTGTCACACAATGAAAAACACTTCATCCCAGTCAGTCACTGGGACCTGCACAAGGTCATCCAATGTGTCACACAATGAAAAACACTTCATCCCAGTCAGTCACTGGGGACCTGCACAAGGTCATCCAGTGTGTCACACAATGAAAAACACTTCATCCCAGTCAGTCACTGGGGACCTGCACAAGGTCATCCAGTGTGTCACACAATGAAAAACACTTCATCCCAGTCAGTCACTGGGGACCTGCACAAGGTCATCCAGTGTGTCACACAATGAAAAACACTTCATCCCAGTCAGTCACTGGGGACCTGCACAAGGTCATCCAATGTGTCACACAATGAAAAACACTTCATCCCATCAGTCACTGGGGACCTGCACAAGGTCATCCAATGTGTCACACAATGAAAAACATTTCAACTCATACAAAAATGCTAATTAGCTCATCAAAAACATATCAATACCTAGACCATAATCCATAAAGATAATGAAAACAAACAGAAATGCATGAGTTCACACCTCATTTCACAGACACTCATTAATGTTCTCTCAGTTCTCTCTTTCTTCTAATCTCTTCCAGCACAAAAGCACATATTACTATAAGCGCACACGCGTGCACACACACACACACACACACACACACACACACACACACACACACACACCACACATTCACACATCCAAATAGTGTTTATCAAATTTTCAAATACATAAAGAACATAATAATTTGCAAGAAGAACGTATAGTGTATGTATACCATTTTATATCCTTTTATATAAGCAAAACTATGATGTTCTTTAACAACTTTCATAGGGACATTTAAAAAATTCAATAAGAAAAAATTGCAAGTGAAGTGTTGATTTTTCTTTCACGAATCAAATATTACGGAGGTCTGCATTATTTCAAAAATATTAAGATGATAAAAATATGCCATAACCTATGCACAAACAATCTAGGTTTAAACAAACAAACATCCATACTTTCTTGATTTTTTACCTTTTGATAAATTCTCTGTATAGGTTAGGAACACACACACACACACACACACACACACACCACACACACACACACACACACACACATACACACTCACACCCCCATACATGCACACACACATGCATGAATGTTACTCTTTCAAGTGTACTCAGTATTTGTACACAGACATACACAGACACACACACAGGCAATGTGACACTCACTCACCCTCACTCTCCCCATGCACACATTTTCGCACATCACCAATGTACAGCATCAGAAGAAAAAATAAAAAAATAAATAAATAAAAGGTAACATTAAATTTCAAATATAAACATTGAAAATGTGAATATTAATATTTCTAACAGCAATGTTAAGCACGATATACAAGTAATCTGTGGTGGGAAAAAATTAACGGTTACCTCCCCTGACATGCACTGCCTACTTGGTAGAATGCTTGGCAAATTCCTTGTTCAACATATGAAATGTAAGTTGACTGCTGACCTGCACAATAAAGGTGCAGGATGGAAACAACTTGTCCTGGGAAGACTGAACCTCTCTCTACTTCATGTGCACCTTGGCAGAAAAAAGCTTCAGTTGAAAAAGGACCCAAAATCATTTCCAGAGGGGGTGAAAAATTGGGGATGGAAAAATCATTACAATTTCTGACAATCCATCACTTAAAGGGGCAGATTACCAGCTTTAAAATCCCCGGGAAACCTCAACGCAAAAGGAAAAAAAAAGGGTGTTCAGCGTTTAAAATTCGGGGAATGAAGCAATGTTACGTTTAATTCTGGCTAATAAACACAATGTGTCAGCGTTTAAAATTTCTGGCAAATAGAACGCAAGATGTCAAGCTTTAATTCGGCGAAAAACAGAAAAGTGTCAGGTTTAAATTTCGGGCGATAAACAGCAATGTGTCAGCGCAATTCGGCGAATAGAACAGAAATGTTCACGTTTAAAATTTTTGGCGAATAGAACAGCAATGTGCAGCCTTAATTCTGGCGAATAGAAAGCAAGTTCAGCGTTTTAAATTCTGGTGAATAGAACGAAATGAGTCAGGTTTAATTCCCCAAATAGAACAGCAATGATGTCAGCCTTAATTCCCCAAATAAACAGCAATATTGTCGCGTTTAAATTCGGGGAAAAGAACAGCAATGAGTCGCGTTTAATTTTTGTGAATAGAACGCAAATTGTCGCTTTTAATTCGGGCGTGAACAGCAATGATTCACTTTTAAATTCTGGCGAATGAACACAATGATGTCACGTTTAATTCGGTGAATAAACGCATGATTCACGCTTTTTCTGGTGAAAAAAAACGCAATATTCAGCGTTTAATTCGGGTGAATAAAAAATGATTCACTTTAATTCGGGGAAAAGAAAGCATGATTCCGTTTAATTTGGTAAATAGAACAAAGCCCTACAGTGGGGCCCGCAACAAATAAAAGTTCATAAAATTTGTTTTTTCTCAGAGACATTTCAATTTCATCGTTTAAAACAGCAAGATTTAAAACAAACAAAAAAACACCAGGCAACCACGTATCTAAGTTTGACAACCCTATACAAAAATGTATTCACATGGGGACCAAACACAAAAAAAAAAAGCTCATTATTCGGGAAGACTCCAAAACCCCACATTGTTCGAAAGACTCCAAACCCCCAAATTGTTCGGGGAAGACTCTAAAAACCCCCAAATTGTTCAGGAATTTACAACTCCACATTTTCAGGAAACCCCCAAAACCCTTTAAAATTCCCATTGTTCAGGAAACTCCAAACTCCCTTTTTTGGGAAGATCAAAACTACAACCACTTTGTTCGGGAAGCTCCACAACCCCAATTTTTTCGGAAAACTCCACAACTCCCATTTTTCGGGGAAGACTCCACAACCCACTTTTTTGGGGAACTCCCAACTTCATTGTTCGGGGAAGACTCTCAACCCCTGTTCAGGAAGCTCCACAACTCCACTTGTTCAGGAAAACTCTACAACCCCATTTTCGGGGAAGACTCACAACTCCACATTGTTCGGGGGAAGATCCACAATCCACATTTTCGGGAAGACCCCCCCCAAACTTTGTTCAGGAAAACTCTACAACCCACATTGTTCGGGAAACTCCACAACTCCAATTGTTGGGGAATCACAACCCCACATTGTTCGGAAACTCTACAATAAACTTTTTTCGGAAGAAAACCCCCAAAATTTGTTCCCGGGAAGACCCAAACCCCCATTGTTGGGGGAAACTCAACAACTCTACAACCCCCAAATTTTTCAGGAAGACTCAACAACTCCACATTTTCGGGAAAAACCAACACCCAATTGTTGGGGGAAATAAAAACTCAAAAACCCAAATTTGTTCAGGGAAGACTCAACAACCCCACATTTCAGGAAACTAAAACAAACCCAATGTTCGGGAAAAGACTCCACAATCCACATTGTTCGGGAAAGACTAAAAACCCACATTGTTCGGGAAACTCAAAAAACCTACAACTCCACTTTTGTTCAGGGAAGACTCAAAAACCCCCACATTTTCAGGAAGACTCCCAAAACCCCCACATTTTTCAGGAAGACTCCACCCACATTGTTCAGGAAGACCCCACAACCCCAAATGTTCGGGGAAAACCAAACAACCCCATTTCGGGAAGACTAAAACAATCCAATTTCAGGAACTCAACAACTCACAACCCCATTGTTGGGAAGACTAAAACAACCCCACATTGTCAGGGGAAGACTCAAAATCCACTTGTTCGGGAAGCCCAAACAACCCCACATTGTTCAGAAATCAAAACTTACAAACTCCCATTTTTTCGGAATCAAAAACCCCACATTGTTCGGGGAAGACTCCCAATCCACATTTTTGGGGGGAAGCCCAAACAAACTCAAAACCCCCCATTTTTCAGGAAGACCAACAACTCTACATTGTTCGGGAAACCCCAAACTCAAATTGTTCAGGAAGACCCCACAACTCCACATGTTCAGGGAAACCCACAATCCCATTGTTCGGGAAAAAATCCCCCAACTCCACATTGTTCGGGAAGATCACAACTCCACTTTGTTGGGGAAAACTCAACAAACCCCACATTTTTCAGGGAAACTCTAAAACCCACATTTACAGAAACTCCACATTGTTCAGGAAACTCCAACCCCCACATTGTTCGGAAGACTTTAAAACCCCACATTGTTCGGGGAAGACTCCACAACTCCACATTGTTCAGGGAAACTCCACAATCCCCAAAACCCCCAAAAGAAAATATGCGACATTGTTCGGGAAGACCCCACAACTCCACTACAGCCTTTCAGCAAGGGCAGGCATTCACCCGGAAAGGTCCCAAACATTGTGCCCTAAGGAAACTGGTTGACCATAAAAACCATTCAAAACCTTTAAATCTACAAAGGCCCACTGCTCACTGATTTCAATCCTAAAAATGTTGGAACCAAAAAGGCCCCTGAAAAGTAAAAATGATCAACCTGATGATACCCAACCTCAGTTTGGGGGTAAAACCTGATAAAAACCATGCCTAAGGGGGTCAACCTGAGATCCACCCCCTCAATGCCGGATCACCCTGATGAGCCCACCCATCAATGGATCACCCGAGTGACCAAAGCCATCAGATGCGGGTCAACGATGATGCCCCAAAGCCCATCAAGGGGGTCAACCTGATGAGAGCCAAGCCATAGATGCGGGGTCCCCTGTGAGGCCATCAGTGGGGGGTAAACCTAGATGAGCTTTCAGATGGGGTAAAACCGATGATACCAAAGCCACGATGCGGGGTCAACCTGATGATGACCAACCTAGATGCTGGGTCAACCTGATGATGACCCCCATGATGCGGGGTCACCTGTGTGAGCCACCCCATCAGATGCAAAACCCCCTGAATGCCAAGCCATAAATGCTGGAAAACCCTACGTACCCAAAGCCATCAAGCGGGATCACCCTAAGAAGAGCCAACCATCAGATCTGGTCAACTGGCCAAAGGCCCCATCAAAAAGTACTGAAACCAACATTGTTTCTAACATAAAGGGCATTTTTGGGACAAACCCATTTTTGGTGCTGCAAAGCAATTCCTGACCCCCATTGTACACACACAACACAAAACACACTCCCATCCCTGCCAAACTCAACCTTTCAGAAAAACCCCCGAACTTGTTGACCTTGCTTTGGATTGGTGGCTTCTTTTAAAAACAGGTTCTTTTTGGTTCTATGGTCATTAAAAAATCCCCCAAAGGGCTCACCACTCAAAACCCAGAATCTCCCAATCCAGGGGGGTTGGGCCGCCCCCGTTCAAAAAGGCATCTCTTTCCCCAATCAAGGCCGCACCTGGATTTCTTCTATGAATAAGGGACCTGGACAAAAAAAGGGGCGTTTTTAAGCCCCCAGATCATTTTCAAACAGTCGTCAATTATCAAAAAAAAGAAATTTATTACAGGGAAAGATCCGCAAAAAAAGGGAAAGCAAAAAAGAAAAGGGAGGGGGGGGAAAAAATGGGGAAAAAAAATCCATGATTCTGAAAAAAAGGGGGAAAGGAGACAGAGAGGGAGGGCGGGAAGAGGCAGAATAAAAAGTCCCTATTATTCGATCAAAGGGAGACAGGACACAGAGAGGGGGGGGAGGAAGAGGTAAATACAAACCCCAGATTCTGATAAAAGGAGCAGGAACAGAGAGGGAGGAGCGAAATTATAAAATACAAATCCTTTTATTCTGAAAAAGGGAAACGGGACACAGAAGGGAGCGAGGAATGAGGTAGAATCCAAAGCCCATGTTTTCTGATAAAAGGGAAAAGGGACACAGGGAGGGGGGACGAGAATTGAGAAAAATTAAAGTTTTACATGCAACGAATAAAACCCCACGTCTGACCACATGGCAAGAATAACCCCAACTGTCTGCCACAGGAAAACTGAATAAACCCCATGTCGCTTTGGGCAACTAACTGGAACCCAGTGTCTGACCACTTTACAATGACTGAATGAACCTTACGTCTGCCACGGGCAACTGAATAAAAACCCCACTTTTGACCACATTCAATGACAAATGAACCCCACTTTTGCCCATAGGCAACAAATGTACCCCCTGTTTAAAAATGGGCAACGAATAAACCCCACTGCACCGTCGGTCTAACACCCGGGCCAAAGGTTTGGAGTAAGGGTAATCAAAATAGAGAGCTGTGCGGTGTGCATTGTATATGTGTGTGGGGGGGGCCCTTGAAAGTTTGGGGTTTTTGGTTAAGGTGGAAGATTGGTAGGGGGGGGCGGGGGAAATAAACTTCAATTTTCTGATTTCCCAATTCTTGACTTTTTGGGAGGAGGGAAGCGGGGGTTGTTTCGTTTCCGATTGTTACCCTTTTTTTATTGGGTTCTACACCGGGAAAAGGGGCGGGGCGGGAAATTCGCTGTTGTTGGTGTTGTCAATCGTGAGTTGTTTGGAAAATTTTGTCGTGTGTTGCACGAGCAACAACTATCCTTTGGGGCCGGCTTTCGCTCTGCGGGGATACCTGCTCTGACCAATCGCTGTTTTGTTTTGTGAGTAAGTTGTTGATCCGCCCGGGTCGGAAGGTTTGGGGGCTTACTTGGGCCCGGGTTCGTCGGTGACGCGCCTTTGTGTTGCGGCGGCAGCGCGATCGAGTGAGTGTTGGTCATAGTTAGTGCCAGGTCCTCGTCGGTCGGGGTGCCCTTGGGCCGTCCCGGGGTTCGTGTTCCTGTGGGCGCCACTTCCCAAGGGCAGAACTGGTGTGGTTGATCTCTGTTGCCAGTTTGTTCAGCAGGGGGTTCCTTTCCCGCCCTGGGCTGGGGCCAGCCCACCGCTTCTCTGCCGCTGCTGCTTTGTGCAGCAGGTGGTACCTGTTCCCCGAGGCTGGGGCCGACCCCCGCTGTTCCCCCCGGGTGCTGGCGTTGTGCAGCAGGTGTTTCCGTTCCGTCCTGAGGGGGGCCAACCACCGCATCTACTCCCCGGTGCGGCAGTTGTGTCGCATTGATCCTGTTCCGCCCTGGGCGGGGGCCAGACCACCCGTCTATGCCGCGGCGGCAGGTGACGGGGGTTTCCCGTTGCTGTGTTTTTTCCCGGGAGGGAGACCTTCCAGGCCGTCTGCCTCTGTGGGCCTCTCCTCCGCTACCGGGTTCTTCCGGGAGTTCTCCACCATTTTCCAAACCCCTTTTCGGGTCCTGTGGAGGCGCTGCCCAACCTCCCCAATGGGGCCCGGCGGGGCCTTCAGAGGGGAGGTGCCCTTTCGGGCCCCGGACTCGCGAAGGCGTCGGGTGTGGGTGCGGGGGTGTGTCCCCCACGGGGAGGGTAGCCGTGGGGATCAGGGTCGGCCCCGGGGGTGTAGATCTTCGGGGTGTCAGCCGCGAGGGCCCAGGACAGCGGGGGGAGGGAGTCTCCTAAAGGAGTCAGCCTGCGAGGGTCCACGGACGCGCTGAGGACGGAGTCATCCGTGGGAGAGCAGCGTGGGGGTCCCGGACAGTGCCAAGGACTGGGCTTTCCCGGGGCCAGGTTTGGTTTCCCCATGGGTGTTGTGAAGGGGTTTTTGGGCGTTGGGAGTGGGTTAAGGGTTTTAGCACTCCCCCTTTTTGGGCTAGTCCACACAGGTAGGGTACTTGTGTTCCCCTCCGTTAGGACCAGCGCAGTTGGGGTAGGGTCCCGGTCAAAAGAGAAGGGTGGGCCCGGGGGAGAGGTGGGGGGGTAGATTTGGGAAAAAAATTCCCCGGGGTTGGCCCTTTGCCCCCTGTTTATCACCACTGTGGGGCATCTCTGCGCCCCTGGGTCGCAGTGATATCCCCGCAATGGTGTTTACATGGGTTAGGGTTCGGGGTCGAGCAGGGTGGGGGGTCGGGGAAAAGAAGATAAGTGTAGGGGCGTGGAGGGACGTGAGGGGGCGCCATGGGGTGTTGTAAAATAAGAGTGGCATGTTAAACTGGTTTTTTTGGGGGGCGATTGCGCTCTATTGTAATAGGTGTGGGAAAGGGTGGGGGGGCCGCCGGGCTTAGCGACCGTAAATTTGGTGGAATGCGGGGTAGATTATTGGGTGTTTGGGGTGGCGTAGGTAGCAAAAGGGGGTTGGGGGGCTTTGTCCGGTTTTTCGTCATGAGTGGGGGGTTTGGGGGGAGCGTCCCATCCCCCGGGGGTGGTGGTACGGGTCCCTTTCACTTCAGGATTTCTAGGGGCATTGGCAGGCCTTTGTGGGGGAAAGGGGTTGCGCTCCCGAGTGAGTGAGGTAGAGTGATCAATAAATATTGATGGGTTTTGGAAATGTGAGTGACTACGCAGGCAGTTAGGTAGTCCCCGGAAGGGACCGGCGTTGTTTTGTCCCTTATGGGGTTTTCCCCAGGGGTTTTTGGAAAGGGGGGTACCACCCCTGACTGAACGCTGTGTCCGGGTTTCCGGGGGGGATTAGGGCAAGTCCCCAGGTGATGGCGGGGAAAGCTGGGGCTAGTTTTTGCACAAGGTGTGCGGGGGTGTTTTTGAATTGGGGGGTGGAAAGTGCACTGTGATCGGGTGGGTCGCCTCCCAGAGACAGTGGGGGCCGGATTTGTATTCATGCAAGGTGCCATGACATTGGGGGTTGCCCATGCACGTGTTTCAGTCATGCCAGACAGTGCATGAAAATTTCGGGGGTTTGGAGTCATGGGGATGGGGTACACAAGTGGGGGTGAGTTGTGCGGGTTGCGTGACTCTTTGAGAGTTTGTGACTTGTGGGGTTGTCAGGGGCAAGAAGTACAAACCTCCATTGCGGCCAACGCATATTTCCCGTTGTAGCTTCTGTGGTGGAGGTGTACCCTTTCAAAACACACCCGAGCCCCCCGCTTCGACCCCATGTGTCTGGATCCACAGCCACTACGCAGAACCAAACCTAAGGTTAGTGACCAGGGTGCGGGGTGGGCAAAAACCGGGGCGGGGACTATGAAAGTTTTTCAAGTTGGGAACGGGATGGGTTTAGCTGGGGGGGATCTCGCCAAGTTCGCACGATCGGTGGCAATGAGGATGAAAGGGAGGGGAGAAGCAGAGTTGGAGTCCGGAGGAGGGGAAAGTGAGGAGAAGAAAGAAGAAGAAGAGAAAACTCTAGGCAGAGGGAGTTAGAGATAAGCAGAGGGGAAATTTAAGAAGGAAAGCGATAGACGAGGAAGATAGAAGAGGGAAAAACTGCTAGGCAGAGATTGGAGGCAAAATTAGGGATGAAGAAGGAGAAATGGGCCCAAGAGGGGTTAGAGATGAACAGAGGAAATTGAAAGGAGAAGGGAAGGCAAAAGGGGAAATGGAAACGAGAAAGCAGCGGACAATTGAACTGGAACTGCAGAGGAAGAAGATGGAGGCAAAGGGCATAAAAAAATAGAAGCTCAAAACGAAGCTGATTAGAGGCAGAGAGCGAGAATAAAATACAGGAGCGACAGGCCCAGACGAAACAGCGCCAGGGAAAGGTTGTGGGTGAAGGAAACGAAGGTTCCCCTTGAGCCCTTAAAGAACGATGACGGGACGCTTTTCATCGCCCAGTTTGAGCGGTACCCCGATGTCAAGTGGAGGAACCTCATGGCCCACACTCTGAGTCTCTGCGGAGGAAAGGCAGAGAAGCATGATGCGGGAAGGGGGGAGTTAGGCGCTATGCAATAAAGAGCGCCCTGTTTAGCCACTTTAGGGGTAGATGCGAGGCCCACCGGGGAAAAATTCAGAAGCCTAAAAGGACGCTGCTGGGGAATTTCGCCCCGTGCTGGGGAAAGGTTTTAAGCGGGGTTTTCCCCTGGTGGCGCAGCGGGGGAAGGAATGGGTTTTTCAGAGATGTAAAGGATCTGCTTTTTCAAGAAAATTTTTTTCCGCTCTTCCCCCGATTCCTATTGAGGTCCCAAGAACCCCAAAACTGTTTATCAATGCAACGGGAAACTCGGTTTTAAGGGGCCAAAAAATTGGGGGAGGCGAAACAAAACCGACGTTAAACCCCCCAACCCGGGTAATAGGGTGAGAAGTAGGGAGCCAGCCACACGAAATCCCAACAGAGGGGTGCACGCAGCACCGAATAGGGAGATCGAAAGGGCCTAGATCGACCATAATCTTTTCAACGCAAGAACCAGGGCCCCATCCTTGGGGAAAAGCCCTGAGCCCCATTCGTTGGGCGTTTTATGTTTTTGACCACCCCCCCTGATGGTCCCTACTTTTGGCCCGGCCGAGCAGCGTTAAGTCCTGGTGCTTTTTAGAGGTCAACGGAGCTCCCGCCGGGTGGCCCCAAAGTTGGTGCCGCAGACCGTACACAGGAAACATTCCCTGGTTGGTGAATCCAGATGTAGGTCGATGTTACCTGTGGGGGTAATAGAGTTAAGTCGCCATTACGAAGGGAAAGTTGGGGGGTTTTAGTCTGATAGCCCGTGCAGGAATCCTGATCGGAAACTTTCCCAAAAAAAAAAAAAAGTTAGTTGGAACGGTCCTGTAACGCAGACCACGTTGGTAGGGCGTGCAGAAGTGCGCAGGGCCAGGGGCAGCAAGAAACCCGTACCGTGCCCTCGAGGGTTTCATTTTGAACACCTCTACCCCGCAGTTAAATTAATCAGGACCCGATGAACCTTGAGGGAAGCCGGGGGCTGTGAAGCAGGGACCACTTCCACCCAAGTTTGGACGAGTGAGTACGCTCGGAAAACTGGGGACTGGTCCGGGGGGTTCGGGGTCCCGGACCCTAAACGAGTCTTGCGTCCCAGTAAAACGGATCCGGGGGATGAAAACTGGCCACGAGTACCCCCTTTGGGGGATTTAGGGACCACCCGAACCAAGGACGAGTTGGTCGCCCTTTTTTTGCCAGGGATGCATGCGACTTCGTCGGGGCGCCGTCTGTTTCCAGTGTCAGCGTACCATTGAAAGGGAAGGTTTTTCAAGTCCCCCCCCTGAAGAGCCACTGATGCGGCCCTTTGGGGCGGTTGGAAGGATTCATTGTCCCATCGTTCCGCATCCCAGAGTGGGAAAAAGATACGTTTGGTGATGGTTACTTTCACAAGTTCCCCGACAACCCTCTTCGCCAGATCACGAGCGAGTGGGGGCAGAGGCAGCTTTCAAAATGGGACCGCGGGTCCCGGTTTGGGACTGTGATGAGGAACCCATTTTGGGCAATATGCAGGGGCACCGACTTTTTGCCCCTTCGGGTTACTACCACACCAACCGCGCAGTGCAAGGGGTTTGGGGGAACGTTCAAAAAGGACTCTGAAGGGAGCTGCCAAACTGTGTCAGGAGAAACCAAGGATTGGGATGGGGATACCAGCCTTTTTGGTTTTTACCGTGAGGGCCCTCGGAGGTCCGGGTTTTTTTGCCGTTGAACTGCTATTGGACGCCAGGTGCGCGGGCCCATGCAGAAAATGAGAGATCTTTGGGGTACAACCGGGAAAGGGAAAGTCCGTAGCGGAGAATACTCGTCAAAAACCGAGGAACAAAATAGTGGTCGTGCGAGATGGCAAGGAGAATTTGGCAAAGCACGGGTAGGTACAAAACGACATTTTGACTTGAGGGCGAAACCCGGAAAAAAGCTGTGGGGGCCAGAGCATACTTTTGACCGACCGGGAACCAAAATTTGGGAATGATGGAGAGGGGCCATATACATGCTGGGGAAAAAGGGGGGTAAGCTGATTACCCCATAGAAGTAGGGGGGAAAAAAAAAGATTTTTCCCCGCAACCTACTGAATCGTTCGCGGCGCGCTGCAGATCCAACCCCTCGGGTTCTGCGATTGTTGTGCCGGGGAGCCTGAGAGGAAAAAGAACCCCTTGTTGAGTGGACATTCCAAAAATTTTTCCCTTTTAGGGCCCCAGGGGCCCCCAAAATTGTATACTCACGAAAACCCTATTTAGTACAATTGCACGAGTTAGGGCCGATTCAAAAAGGGGACGCTGATGTCCCTCATCAAAATAGAAACGGCACAAGGCTGAGTCAGCAAAACCCCTTTGGGCGAAGCCTCCCTGTGCCTTTTGCACAAGAAGCGGGGTTTGGGGGGAGGTCAAGGCCCTGATCAGAGGGTGCGATTTGGCCGTCAAACGTCGCCAACCTCACCCCCTCGTACTGGCAAAAGAAAGAGGGAAAATCGGTTTTCGTTGTTCGGGGGTTAATCGCATCGTGCATTGAGCTGACCCGCCGGGCATCGAAAACCTATTTGCCAAACTGGGGGAAGAAGAGGTGTCGCAAGATCGATCTCCTAAGGGATTGGCCCAAAAACCCATGAGAAGAGAACCGCGCGAAAATGCTTTTGTACACCAAAAGGGCAATTTTCCGGAAATGATGCCTTTGGACTGTGTCTTAAGGGCAGATTCACCGCAAATTTAGAAAAATGTTGCAGCACTTTAAAAACCCAAAGTCGATAACTTTTTGATGACATCCTGTGGCCACATTGATCAGGACAGCCAAAAAAGGTTCTAAGGCGTGTGTTCCAGAGACTCGGGGGTGTTCCTTGTCAGCCCCACCTTTAAAAGTGTCTGGGGGGAAAAGGGAAATTTTACTTTAGGGGACAGGATAGTGCAGGGAAAAATAGGCCTGAGCAGGAAAAGACCCCCCAAAGGATGCCCTAGGGCCCGAACCCAAAAGGCAATGCGGGGGTCCTGGACATGGGGTACACAGGAAAATTTGGCCTCGGGTTTGCTGACACCGCCAAACCCCTTTTGTCTATAAAAACCGCCAGGCAGGTGAAAGGAACGAAGGGCGAAGTGCGTTTTCCCAACCTTTTAAGCACATTTTTTGTCAACCTCCTGTCTGTAATTTTCCGGGGCCTGGGTTGACATTTTGGGATCGCATCAGAAAATGGGATGGGAGCTTGCGGTCAGCATCCCTGAAAGGATCGCCCCGTAGCATGGCCCGGGAAGTTTTCCCGCAAGCAGAAACTACCCCATTGTGAGAAGGGGGGCTGGCCGTAGTGTGGGGAATACAAAAATTCCCGGTAATTTTTGGACCCCCTTTTTTGTCCCGAGACATTTCCCCCCCCCCAGTACTTTGAAAGGGTGAAGTTGTTAGGGGGGATCACAAAGGGGGACTGCAGCTGCAGCCTTCCAGTTTCGGTGCAGGCAGTGTCTGGGAAGGGGCAATTTGGGGGCAGACTTCTTTTTCGCTTGCCGTAGGGGAAGGAAAAGGAGTGAGAAGTGAGAGAGAACCCGAAGTTCCATTTACCCTTGTCAGGAAAATCGACTTGTGCGAATCAGTGTCTTGTCATTGGAAAAAGAAGAGTAGCAAAGTTTGGGGGGGGGTTTTTGTAGCACGTGTTGCATAGCGGGCGTGCATGGGGCAGAGCACCCTCGTTTTGAAAATTTATTATAGACCGTAATGTAACGGCTGCCCCTTTAATGCCTGCGTTAAGGCGTGTGAGGCAGAATGGAAACCCGGGTAATGTATTCAATTAAGAGTAAAAAAATTTTTGTTGAAAAAGATGAGGGGGACGTCAAATAACCGCGGGCGGTGAGTGGTGGGTTTGGATTGTATAGGTAGGGTGTGAGAAACCCCCCATCGAGGGGAGAAGTTTTGGTGGTTTTAAACCCGGTTTTTAAAACTTTGGCGGGGGTTGTCCCCCGATCGGGTACTAAATCACCCTCCAAGGTTTGGGAATGGGAAATTTAGAATTTGAAACTGTGCGCGGTCAAAGTGTAATGTGTGTGTGGGAGGGGGCTGTGAAGATTGGGGTTTTGGTTAAGGGGGGAAGATTTGGGAGTGGGGGCGGGGGAAAAAGACATAAAAATTCTTTATTCCCAAACTTGACTTGTTGGAGGATGAACGGGGGGTTTTTTTTCGTTTCCCCATTGTTACCCTTTTGTTACTTGGATCTCCGAAAGGCGGGGGAGGGTATCGGCTGTTGTTGGTTTGCATCGTGAGTTTTTGTGGTAAATTTTCGGTTTTGCACAGAAAATATCCGTTGGGCGGCGTGTCAGCTCTGGGAGGGATACGCTGCTCTTTCCCCAAACGCGTTTTGTGTTGTGGTAGAGTTCGCTTTAGTCCCACCAGGTCGGGTGCGTTTGGGGTAGCTTCATTCGGGCCCTGGTTTTCGGAGGGGGAAGCGCCTTGTATTGCGGGGAGCGCCGTTATCAGCTGGTACTCGAGTCATAGTTTGTGCCAGGTCCCCCCTGGGCTGGTGTGCCCTTGCCCGTTCCCGGGTTTTGTGTGTCTCTGTGGGCAGCCACTTCAGCCAGTTGCAGAACTGGTTTTTGGGTTACCGCGTCTGTCAGTTGTGTCACAGGGGTACCTGTTTCCCTCCCGAGGCTGGGGCCAGACCACCGCGTCACTGCCCCGGTGCTGGGAGTTGTGCAGCAGGGTACCCGTTTCCCTCCGGCGGGGGCCGACCCCGCTTTTACTGCCGCGTGTGGCAGTTGGCAGCAGGGGGGTATCCTGTTCCGCCTGAGGGGGGGGCCAAACCCCCGCAGTCTCTGCCGCGTGCTGGGAGTTGTGTCGCAGGGGGTATCCCCTTTTGTCCCGAGGGTGGGGGCCCGCCACCCCTGCTACTCCGCGTGCTGCAGGTTGACGGCGTTTCCCCCTTCCTGCTGTTTTTTCCCCGGGGAGGGAAACCCTCCAGGCCCTCTGCCGTTTGGGCACTTCCCCCGCTACCGGTGGTTTTCCCCGGGGGTTTTCCCCCACCTTTGCTTACCCCGTTCCGCCTGGGGGAGGGCGCTGCCACCAGACCTTCCCTCACCCTCGGGGCCGGGGGGGGCCTTTAGAGGAGGAGGTGTCCTTTTTACCCCGGACTCGTCGAGAGGGGTTTGGGGTGTGGGTGCGCCCGGGGGTGTCCCAGGCAGGGGAGGATGACCGGGGATCACGGGCGGCGCCGGGGTGTAAGTTTGGGGTTTCAGCCTGCGAGGGCCCGGACAGCGCTAGGAGGAGTCATCCGGAAGGAGTCAGCCGCGAGGGCCCGGGCAGGCTGAGGAGCGGAGTCAAAACCCTGGAGGGTTTAGTCTTTTGGAGGGCCCCCCGGCAGTGCCAAGGACTGGAGTTTCCGGGCCGAAGGTTTCCCTGGGGGTTTTGAAAGGGGGGTACGTTAGGGGGTAGGTGGGTGTTAGCTACTGCCTCCTTTTGGGACGTAGTGGCCAGCACAGTGTAGGGTACTTGTCGTTGCCTCCGTTAGGGACGCAGCGACCAGTTCGGTAGGGGTCCCGGGTCAAAAGAGAAGGGTGGGTCCTGGGGAGAGGTGTGGGTGGTAGTAGTTTAGAGAATAGAGTCCTTGGGTTGGTCCTTGTCCCTAGTAGTTAGTCACCACGTGTGCGGGCTATCTCTGCGTCCCTAGGTCGCAGTGATATACCGCAACTGGTGCTTTAGCATAGGTTAGGGGTCTCAGGGTCGTAGCAGGGTAGTGTGGGTCAGGGAAGAAGTGAGATAATGGTGTATGGGCGTGGATGGACGTGAGTGGTGGCGCCATAGTGTGTGTGTGAAATAAAGAAGTGCGCATGATTGTAAAGCTGTGTTATTGTGCTGTATTGTCTGCTCTAGTGTGTAATAGGTGTGGGAAAGGGTGGTAGGGCCGTCCGGCTTAGCGACCGTGACACCCACTGTCTGACCATATGGCAACTGAATGAACCCCACTGTCTGCCCATTTGGCAACTGAATGAACCCCACTGTCTGACCACATGGCAATGACTGAATGAATCCCACTGTCTGACCATATGGCAACTGAATGAACCCCACTGTCTGACCACATGGCAACTGAATGAACCCCACTGTCTGACCACATGGCAACTGACTGAATGAACCCCACTGTCTGACCTATGGCAACTGATATGAACCCCACTGTCTGACCACATGGCAACTGAATGTACCCCAGTGTCTGACTACATGACAACTGAATGAATCCCACTGTCTGACCACATGACAACTGAATGAACCCCACTGTCTGACAACATGGCAACTGAATGTACCCCAGTGTTCGACCACATGGCAACTGAATGAACCCCACTGTCTGACCCATGGCAACTGAATGTACCCCAATGTCTGACCACATGGCAACTGAATGTACCCCAATGTCTGACCAACATGGCAACTGAATGAATCCCACTGTCTGACCACATGGCAATGAATGTACCCCAGTGTCTGCCCAATGGCAAATGAATGAACCCCACTGTCTGACCATATGACAACTGAATGAACCCCACTGTCTGACCACATGGCAACTGAATGAACCCCACTGTCTGACCACATGGCAACTGAATAAACCCCCACTGTCTGACCACATGGCACTGACTGAATGAACCCCACTGTCTGACCACATGGCAACTGAATGTACCCCACTGTCTGACCACATGGCAACTGAATGTACCCCACTGTCTGAACCACTGACAACTGAATTAACCCCAGTGTCTGACCACATGGCAACTGAATGAACCCCACTGTCTGACCACATAACTGACTGAATGTACCCCACTGTCTGACCACATGGCAACTGACTGAATGTGCCCCACTGTTGACCACATGACAACTGAATGTACCCCAGTGTCTGACCACATGGCAACTGAATGTACCCCACTGTCTGACCACATGGCAACTAGACCTACCAGATGACATCCACCTTTCTCATCATGGTGGAGTTTGCTGTCAGCTGATCATTACATGTGTGTGTGCGTGTGTGTTGTGTTCGTGTGTGTGCGTTTACGCGCGTGGGTTTTTGTTGCTTCGTGTTGAGTTTGCCCTTTGTGTGTGTGTGTGTGTGTGTGTGGGGGTGCTCCCTTCTGCATGTTTTTATATTGTATCCCGTGCTGTGTTCAGGGAAATTGGAGGCGGGGGTGGGGGTGGGGATGGGGTTGGTTCTTTTCTTCTATTCCCAAATTCTTGTCGAGCGTTGTTCATATAATGTCGTGTGTGTGGGGGTGGCGGTGTGTGTGTGGGGGGGGGGGGGGGGGGGGGGGGGGGGATTAGAGTGGGAGGGGGGGATGTGGCTTGTGCATCTGTTTTAGTGCTTGCTTTGTGACCTATTGTTTTGATGCCTTTTTCCAATATTGTGCAATGTTTAATGGAAACTTTTATTTTTCCTGTATTGTAAAGCGCTCTGAGGATGAGTCTTCTCTCATCGAAGAGCGCTTTATAAGCTCGTTTTTATTATTATATTTATTATTATTATTATTACATGAAATGATAATTACTTTGACAAATAACTTGCAACCTTTTATGCTGAATTACACCTGCACCATTTTAAAAAATCAAATATAACTTTTCCATTTTTCAAGCACATTAAAATCCTTCTCAGGCACCTTCATTATTACAAAGATGCAAAAACAAGAAGACTCAAAATGAAATGTTTTCAGTTTCTTTTGGCCTTGGTCTGTTTGCTACTTTTAAATCAGAGAATCAAAATGAAAAGAAATGTTTTGTTTTCGTTTTTTGTCTTGGTCTGTTAATGTTGTGAACTTTCAAGTGCATT
>JAFLJL010017158.1:7500-38134 GCA_018398815.1 Conus ventricosus | reverse complement strand
GCTGACAGAGCATGGAAGGAGGATTACACCACTGCTGACGAGCATGGAAGGAGGGAGTTACACCACTGCTGACAGAGCATGGAAGGAGAGGGGAGTTAACCACTGCGACAGAGCAGGGAAAAGGAGGGGGTTCACCATTTGCTGACAGGCAGGAAAGGGAGGGGGAGTTACACCACTGCTGACAGAGCATGGAAGGAGGGGTTACACCACTGTGACAGACCCATGGAAGGAGGGGAGTTACACCACTGCTGACAGAGCTGGAAGGAGGGGATTTACACCATGCTGACAGAGCATGGAAGGAGGGGGAGTTACCCCACTGCTGACAGAGCATGGAAGGAGGGAGTTACACCACTGCTGAAGAGCATGGAAGGAGGGAGTTACACCACTGCTACAGAGCATGGAGGAGGGAGTTACACCACTGACAGAGCATGAAGGAGGGAGTTACCCCCACTGCTGACAGAGCATGGAAGGAGGGATTACCCCACTGCTGACAGAGCATGGAAGGAGGGAGTTACACCCGCTGACAAGAGCATGGAAGGAGCGGGAGTTACACACTGCTACAGAGCTGGAAGGAGGGAGTTACACCACTGCTGACAGAGCATGGAAAAGGGGGAGTTACACCACTCTGACAGAGCATGGAAGGGGGGGGTTTTACACCACTGCTAACAGAGCATGGAAGGAGGGGAGTTACACCACTGCTGACAGAGCATGGAAGGAGCGGGAGTTACACCACTGCTGACGAGCATGGAGAAGGGGGTTACACACTGTGAAGAGCATGGAAGGAGGGAGGTTACACCACGCTGACAAAGAAGGAAAGGGAGGGGTTACACCACTGCTGACGGAGCATGAAGGGAGGGGAGTTACACCACGGGTGACAGGCATGGAAGGGAGGGGGTTACACCACTGCTGACAGAGCATGGAAGGAGGGAATTACACCACTGTGAGAGCATGGAAAGAGGGAGTTTACACCACTGCTGACAGAGCATGGAAGGGGGGAGTTACACCACTGCTAAAAGGGAGCATGGAAGGAGCGGGGGTTACCCTGTGACAGAGCAGGGAAAGGAGGGGTTACACCATGCTACAGAGCATGGAAGGAAGGAGTTACACCACTGCTGACAGAGCATGGAAGGAGGGAGTACACCACTGCTAACAGAGCATGGAAGGAGGGTTACACCACTGCTGACAGAGCATGGAAGGAGGGGTTACACCACTGCTGACAGAGCATGGAAGGAGGGAGTTCACCACTGCTCAGGAGCATGCAAGGAGGGGATTACCACCATGCTACAGAGCATGGAAGGGGGAGTTAACCACTGTGACAGAGCATGGAAGGAGGGAGTTACCCCACTGCTGAAGAGCATGGAAGGGGGGAGTTCCCACCACGCTGAGAGATGGAAGGAGGGATTACACCACTGCTACAGGCATGGAAGGAGGGGTTACACCACTGCTGACAGAGCATGGAAGGAGGGTTACACCACTGCTGACAGAGCATGGAAGGGGGGAGTTCACCATGCTAAGAGCAGGGAAGGAGGGAGTTACACCATGCTACAGAGCATGGAAGGGGGGAGTTACACCATGCTGACAGAGCATGGAAGGAGGGAGCTTACACCACTGTAACAGAGCATGGAAGGGGGAGTTAAAACACTGCTGACAGAGCATGGAAGGAGGGAGTTACCCCACTGCTACAGGCATGGAAGGAGGGAGTTACACCACTGCTACAGAGCAGGGAAGGAGGGAGTTACACCACTGCTAACAGAGCATGGAAGGAGGGATTTCACCACTGCTGACAGAGCATGGAAGGAGGGAGTTACACACTGTGACAAAGCATGGAAGGAGCGGGGAATTACCCCAAACTGCTGACAGAGCATGGAAGGAGCGGGGAGTTACACCACTGCTGACAGAGCATGGAAGGAGGGAGTTACCCACTGCTGACAGAGCATGGAAGGAGGGGGATTTACACCACTGCGACAGACCCAGGGGAAGGAGGAGTTACACCTGCTGACAGGCATGGAAGGGGGAGTTCACCACTGCTGACAGGCTGGAGGGGAGAGTTACACCACTGTGACAGAGCATGGAGGAGAGAGTTACCCCAAATGCTGACAGGCAGGGAAGGAGAGAGTTACACCACTGCTGACAGAGCATGGAAGGAGGGGTTACACCACTGCTGACAGAGCAGGAAAAGGAGAGGGGATTTACACACTGCTGAAGAGCATGGAAGGAGGGAGTTACACCACTGTGACAGAGCATGGAAAGCGGGGAGTTAACACACTGTGGACAGAGATGGAGGAGGGGGGTTACACACTGCTGCAGAGCAGGAAGGGAGGGGGTTACACCACTGCTAAAGAGCATGGAAGGAGGAGTTACACCACTGCTGACGGAGCATGGAAGGAGGGAGTTACACCACTGCTGAAGAGCATGGAAGGGGGGGGAGTTACACCACTGCTAACAGAGCATGGAAGGAGGGGGAGTTCCCAACCCTGTGACAAGCATGGAAGGAGGGGGAGTTACCCCACGCTGACAGGCATGGAAGGAGGGAGTTACACCACTGCTGACAAGAGCATGGAAGGAGGGGGGAGAAACACCACTGCTGACAGAGATAAGGAGGGGATTACACCACTGCTGACAGAGCAGGGAAAGGAGGGAGTTACACCACTGCTGACAGACCCATGGAAGGAGGGGAGTTACACCACTGCTGAAGAGCATGGAAGGAGGGGGATTTACCACTGCGAAGAGCAGGGAAAGGGGGAGTTACACATGCTGACAGAGCATGGAAGGAGCGGGGAGTTACCCCACTGCTGACGAGCATGGAAGGAGGGGAGTTACACACTGCTGACAGAGCATGGAAGATGGGAGTTTACACCACTGCTGACAGAGCATGGAAGGAGCGGGGAGTTACACCACTGCTGACAGAGCATGGAGGAGGGAGTTACACCACTGCGACAGAGCAGGGAAAGGAGAGGGAGTTACACCACTGCTGACAGAGCATGGAAGGAGAGAGTTACACCACTGCTGACAAGCATGGAAGGAGAGAGTTACACCACTGCTGGACGAGCAGGGAAAGGGAAAGAGAGTTACACCACTGCTGACAGAGCATGGAAGGAGAGAGTTACAAACTGCTGACAGAGCTGGAAGGAGGAGTTACACACTGCTGACAGGCATGGAAGGAGAGAGTTACACCACTGCTGACAGAGCATGGAAGGAGAGAGTTAAAACCACTGCTGACAGAGCATGGAAGGAGAGAGTTAACCACTGCTGACAGAGCATGGAAGGAGAGAGTTACACCACTGCTGACAGAGCAGGGAAAGGAGAGAGTTACCCACTGCGGGCAGAGCATGGAAGGGAGAGTTACACCACTGCTGACAGAGCATGGAAGGAGAGGGGATTACACCACTGCTGAGAGATCATGGAAGGAGGGAGTTACCCCACTGCTGCAGAGCATGGAGGAGCGGAGTGTTACACCACTGCTCACAGAGCATGGAAGGAGGGAGTTTACACCACTGCTGACAGAGCATGGAAGGAGAAGGGGAGTTACACCACTGCTGAGAGAGATGGAAGGAGGGAGTTACACCATGCTGACAGAGATGGAAGGAGGGAGTTACACACTGCTGACAGAGCATGGAAGGAGAGGGGAGTTAACACTGCGAAGGCGGGAAAAGGGGGGGGGTTTACCCCCATGTGACAGGGAGGAAGGGGGGTTCACATGTGACGAGCGGGAAAGGGAGGGAGTTACCCAAGCGGAAAAGGGAGGAAGGAGGGATTACCCCATGGGCAGAGTGGAGGAGGGAGTTACACCCTGCTGCAGAGAGGGAAAGGGGAAGGGTTTTACCCATGCTGAAACGGGAAGGGGGGGGTTACCCACTGTGAGAGCATAAAAGGAGGGGGAAGTTCACCATGCGACAGAATGGAAGGGGGAGTTACACCCGCGGCAAGCGGGAGGGGGGGGTTACACCACTGCGACGGGGGGGGAAGCCAAAGCAAAGGGAAGGAGGGGGGTTACACCGCTGGAGCTGGGGGGGGGGGGGAGTAACCATGCTGCGAGCAGGGAAAGGGGGGGGAGTTACACCATCGAGAGCGGAAGGGGGGGAGTTACCCCCACTGCTACGAGCAGGGAAAGGGGGGTTTAGGTTGGGAGGGAAACCCCATGCTTACAGACAGGGAAAGGGAGGGGGAGTTCCCCACTGCACAGAGGGGAAAGGGGGGGGAAAGTTAACCATGTAAAAAGGAGGGGGAGGGGGGACACCATGCGAAGAGCAGGGAAGGAGGGGGAGTTCACCATGTGAAAGCAGGGAAAGGGGGAGTTACCCCCACTGTGACAGAGCAGGAAGGAGGGGGATTTACACCAGTGACGGCGGAAAGGAGGGGTTTTACACACTGCGACGAGCTGGAAGGGAGGGGGGTTTACACCATGCTAAAGGCCAAAAAGGGGGGAAAACCCATTGAAAAAAAAGGGGGGGGAGTTACACAGGACAGAGCAGGAAGGAGAAGGGTACACCACGGGTGAAGGCAGGAAGGAGGGGGAGTTAAACCAGCGACGGATGGAAGGAGGGAGTTACCCCTGCTACAGAGCATGGAAGGAGGGAGCTACACCACTGTGAGAGAGCATGGAAGGAGCGGGACGTTACTCCACTGTGAGAGAGGCCATGGAAGGAGAGGGAGTTACCCCACTGTGACAGAGCTGGAAGGATCGGGGCGTTACACCACTGTTGACAGAGCATGGAAGGGATTGGAGTTACACCACTGCTGACCGAGCATGGACGGAGCGGGGATATACACCCACTGCTGGCCAGAGCATGGACGGAGAGAGTAACACCATGCTGCCAGACCACGGAAAGAGAGGGGAGTTACACACATGCTGACAGAGCATGGAAGCGAGAGGAAGGAAAGTTAACCACTGTGACAGAGCCTGGGACGGAGGGCGTTACACACTGCTGACAGAGCACTGGGAACCGGAGGGAGTAGTACACCAGCTGACAGAGCATGGAAGGAGGGGTTACACCCACTGGCTAACAGCGCATGGAAGGAGGGAAGTTACACACTGTGACAGAGCATGGACGGATGGAGAAACACCACTGCTGACAAAGCATGGGAAGGGCGGGGAGTGGGAGTTACCAAACCGCTGGGACAGAGCATGGAAAGAGAGCGGGGAGTAGGGAGTTACAACCACAGCTGGACAGAGATGTAAGGAGCGGGGAGCTACACCCTGCTGGACCGAGCCTAGAAGGAGGGAATTACCCACAGTGGCAGGCATGGAAGGACGGGGAGTTAACCCCTGCGAGCCGCGCAGGAAAGGAGGGAAGTTCCACACACAGCTGCAAAGGGCGCATGACGGCAGCGGGGAGTTACACCACTGCTGACAGAAGCTGGAAGGAGGGAGTTTACACCACTGCTGACAGAGCATGGAAAAAGGAGCGGGAGTTACACAACTGCTTGACAAGAGCATGAAGGAGAGGGGAGTTTACACCACTGCTGACAGCGCATGGAAGAGGGCGTTACAACTGCTGACAGAGCATGGAAGGGCGGGAGTTCCACCACTTGCAGAAGAAGCATGGAAGGAGGGAGAGTTACACACTGCGACAGTAGCATGGGCAAGGAGAGAGAGTTACACCACTGCAGACAGAGCATGAAGGAGAGTAGTTAACCACTGCAGAAGAGCATGGAAGGAGAGGTTACTCACTGACTGACAGAGCATGGAAGGAGAGAGTTACACCACATGCTGCACAGAGCCTGGAAGGGGGCGTTACACCATGTGACAGCGCATGGAAGTAGAGAGATACCCACTGCTGACAGTGCATGGAAGGAGGCGGTTACACCACTGCTGACAGAGCATGGAAGGAGAGCGTTCACACTGCGACAGCGCATGGAAGGAGAGAGTTACCACTGCTGAAGAGCATGGAAGGAGAGAGTTACACACTGCTGTCAGAGCATGGGAAGGAGAGCGTTACCACCAAGCAGGCGGCATGGAAGGGAGGAGAGTTACACCATGCTGCCCAAGAGCAGGAGGAGAGGGGATTTACACCACTGCTTGAGAGATCAAGGAAAGGAGGGAGTTTACACCACTGGCTGACAGAGCATGGAAGGGCGGAGTGTAACACACTGTCACAGAGCCTGGAAGGCGGGAGTTTACACCATGCTGACAGAGCTGGAAGGAGAGGGGAGTAACACCACTGGCTGAATTTTCAATAACCCTAGAGAGCAGGAAGGGAGGAGTTACACCACTGCTGCCCGAGCATGGAAGGAGGGAGTTACACCCAATGCTGACAGAGCATGACGGAAGAGGGGAGTTACACCACTGATGACAGAGCATGGAAGGAGCGGGAGGTTACCCATTGCTGACAGAGCAAGAAGGAGGGAGTAGTTACACACTGCTGACAGAGATGGAAGGCGGGAGTTACACCAAGCTGCGAGAGCATGGAAGGAGGGGGTATTACACCACAGCAGACAGCGCATGAAGGAGAGGGGAGTTTACACACTGCTGCCAGAGCCTGGATGGCCGGAGTTACACCACTGCTGACAATGCATGGATAAGCGGGAGTTACACCACTGCTGACCGAGCATGGAAGGAGGGGGAGGCTACACCTGCAGGACAGATCATGGAAGGAGGGAGTTAACCCTCTGACGAAGCCTGGAAGGAGGGAAGTAGTTACACCACTGCTGGACAGAGCATGGTAGGAGAGGGGCTTTACCATGCTGAGAGAGCATGGAAGGAGGAGTTACACCCCTGCTGACAGAGCAAGGAAGGAGGGGATACACCACGCTGGACAGAGCATGGAAGGCGGGAGTTACACACTGCAGACAGAGCATGGAGGAGCGGGGAGTTACACCACTGGCTGACAGAGCATGAAAGGAGGGAGAACACCACTGCTAAACAGGAGCAAGGAAGGAGGGAGCTACACACTGCTGACAGGCCTGACGGAGCGGGTAGTTACACACCTGCCTGAGAGAGCAAGTAAGGAGGGAGTTACCACTGCTGGACAGAGCTCCGAGGAGCGGGGAATTACACATGTTGACGCGCCTGGAAGGAGAGGCGATACACATGCTGCCAGAGCATGGAAGGGCGGGGATTTACACCACTGCTTGACAGAGCCTGGGAAGGACGAGAGAATACACCCATGCAGCCAGGAACAAGCACGAGAGGGGTTACACCCACTGCTGACAGAGCAAGGAAGGAGAAAGATACCCATGGAGACGAGCATGGAAGGCGGGAGATACACCCACTGCTGACAGAGCAATGGAAGGAGGGAGGATCACACACTGCACTGACAGAGCATGGAAGGAGGTGAGTAACACACTGCTAACAGGCATGGAAGGAGCGGAGAGTTACACCACTGCTGACAGAGCCTGGAAGGAGGGAGTTACACCACAGCTAACAGAGCATGGAGGAGGGATTTGCACCACTGCTAACAGCGATGCAAGGCTGGGAGGTATAACACTGCTAACAGAGCATGGAAGGAGGGAGTAACAACAAAGCTGACAGAGCATGGAAGGAGGGAGTTACACCACTGCTGACAAAGCATGGAGGGCGGGGAGTTACACAATGCTGCCCGAGCATGGAAGGAGCGGGGAGTTTACACCACTGCTGACAGAGCATGGAAGGAGGGGTTACACCCTGCTGACCAGAGCAAGGGAAGGAGAGGGGAAGATACACACCACTTTGACCAGAGCTGGAAGGAGAGGGGAGTTACCCCAGCTGACAGAGCATGGAAGGGCGGGAGAGCTACCCACTGTGACCAGAGCATAGAAGGAGGGAATTACCCACTGCTGACAGAGCATGGAAGGAGGAGCGGGGAGTAACACCACTGCTGACAGAGCATGGAAGGAGGGAGATACACCACTGCTGAATGAAAGGGAGCATGGAACGGGGCGGGGGTTACACCACTGCTGACGAGCATGGAAGGAGGGAGTTACACCCCTGCTGACAGAGAATGGAGGGAGGCGGGAGTTACACATGCTGACAGGCATGGAAAGGAGCGGGGAGTTACACCACTGCTGACAGAGCATTGGAGGAGTGGTGAGTTACACCCTGCAGACAGGCATTGGAAGGAGGGAGTTTCACCACTGTGGACAGAGCATGGAAGGAGCGGGGAGTTACACACTGCTGACGGCATGGGAAGACTGGACAAAAAAAAGAAAGAAAGAAAGAAGAAAAAGAACAGGGAAGACAAAGAAATGGGGCGCATTAGATTCAACAATGAGCTCATCCTTACTTCATAGGATTAATGGAGCGGACACATGCGGAAGGGGTACATTTTTAACCGGAACACCGGACTCAGCCTAAATCTTGCACACCGAGAACTGGATAAATGAGATTATTATTTCCTGTAGTGAGTCGCTTTTAATAATGTTTCAGCGGCAGTATCATAATGAACGGCTTGTGGGTGTGTGTGTGTGTGAGTGTGTGTGTGTGTGTGTGTGTTGTGTGTGTGTTTGTGTGTGTTGTTTGTTTAAATAAGATATACGTCATATGTGCCTACAATCTCTCCATACTCTCCACTCTTCTCTCTCTGTGTGTGTGTGTGTGTGTGTGTGTGTGTGTGTGTGTGTGTGTGTGTGTGTGTGTGTGTGTGTGTGTGTGTGTGTGTGTGTGTGCAATGTGACGTGTTTGGAAACGAGGCTCTATATTGCTATCTCATATTTGCTCTCTCTCTCTCTCTCTCTCTCTCTCTCTCTCTCTCTCTCTTTTCTCCTCTCTCTCTCTCTCTCTCTCTCTCTCTCTCTCTCTCTCTCTCTGTGTAAGCTTACGTGTCTATGCAGACGTGAGTGCGTGCGTGTGTGTGCGTGCGCGAGCGCACGCGCGCTCATTTTTCACCCTTACGTTTCCCATATAATCTATGTGGATATTCAACGATGATCACTTGACGTTCTCCGTGTTTCCTTGTTTATGTTGATGTCATGTGACATTTCTCCACCCCAGTGCAGAGTTCATGACCTCACCGACAACGTCACTACCCGAGTGCAGAGTTCATGACCTCACCGTCAACGTCACTACCCGAGTGCAGAGTTCATGACCTCACCGACAACGTCACTGCCCGAGTGTAGAGTTCATGGACCTAACCGACAACGTCACTACCCGAGTGCAGAGTTCATGACCTCACCGACAACGTCACTACCCCAGTGCAGAGTTCATGACCTCGCCGCCGTCACTACCCGAGTACAGAGTTCATGACCTCACCGACAACGTCACTACCCGAGTGTAGAGTTCATGACCTCACCGACGTCACTACCCGAGTACAGAGTTCATGACCTCACCAACAACGTCACTACCCCAGTGCAGAGTTCATTACCTCACTGACGTCACTACCCGAGTGCAGAGTTCATGACCTACAGTTACACCACTGCTAACAGAGCATGGAAGGAGGGAGTTACACCACTGCTGACAGAGCATGGAAGGAGGGAGTTACACCACTGCTAACAGAGCATGGCAGGAGGGAGTTGCACCACTGCTAACAGAGCATGCAAGGAGGGAGTTACACCACTGCTAACAGAGCATGGAAGGAGGGATTACACCACTGCTGACAGAGCATGGAAGGAGGGAGTTACACCACTGCTGACAAAGCATGGAAGGAGCGGGGGAGTTACACAACTGCTGACAGAGCATGGAAGGAGCGGAGAGCTACACCACTCGGCATGAGAGAGCAGTGGAAGGAGAGGGGAGTTACACCACTGCCGACAGAGCATGGAAGGAGAGAGTTACACCACTGCTGACAGAGCATGGAAGGAGAGAGTTACACCACTGCTGACAGAGCATGGAAGGAGAGAGTTACACCACTGCTGACAGAGCATGGAAGGAGAGAGTTACACCACTGCTGACAGAGCATGGAAGGAGAGAGTTACACACTGCTGACAGAGCATGGAAGGAGAGAGTTACACCACTGCTGACAGAGCATGGAAGGAGAGGGATTTACACCACTGCTGAGAGATCATGGAAGGAGGGAGTTACACCACTGCTGACAGAGCATGGAAGGAGCGGAGAGTTACACCACTGCTGACAGAGCATGGAAGGAGGGGAGTTACACCACTGCTGACAGAGCATGGAAGGAGGGGAGTTACACCACTGCTGACAGAGCATGGAAGGAGAGGGAGTTACACCACTGCCGACAGAGCATGGAAGAGAGAGTTACACCACTGCTGACAGAGCATGGAAGGAGAGAGTTACACCACTGCTGACAGAGCATGGAAGGAGAGAGTTACACCACTGCTGACAGAGCATGGAAGGAGAGAGTTACACCACTGCTGACAGAGCATGGAAGGATAGAGTTACACCACTGCTGACAGAGCATGGAAGGAGAGAGTTACACCACTGCTGACAGAGCATGGAAGGAGAGGGGATTTACAACCACTGCTGAGAGATCATGGAAGGAGGGAGTTACACCACTGCTGACAGAGCATGGAAGGAGCGGAGAGTTACACCACTGCTGACAGAGCATGGAAGGAGGGAGTTACACCACTGCTGACAGAGCATGGAAGGAGAGGGAGTTACACCACTGCTGAGAGAGCATGGAAGGAGGGAGTTACACCACTGCTGACAGAGCATGGAAGGAGGGAGTTACACCACTGCTGACAGAGCATGGAAGGAGAGGGGAGTTACACCACTGCTGACAGAGCATGGAAGGAGTGGGGAGTTACACCATTGCTGACAGGGCATGGAAGGAGGGAGTTACACCACTGCTGACAGAGCATGGAAGGAGGGAGTTACACCACTTCTGAGAGAGCATGGAAGGAGGGTATTACACCACTGCTGACAGAGCATGGAAGGAGAGGGGAGTTACACCCTGCTGACAGAGCATGGAAGGAAGGAGTTACACCACTGCTGACAAAGCATGGATAGAGCGGGAGTTACACACTGCTGACAGAGCATGGAAGGAGCGGCGAGCTACACCACTGCTGACAGATCATGGAAGGAGGGAGTTACACCACTGCTGACAGAGCATGGAAGGAGGGAGTTACACCACTGCTGACAGAGCATGAAGGAGGGAGTTACACCACTGCTGACAGAGCATGAAGGAGGGAGTTACACCACTGCTGACAGAGCATGGAAGGAGAGGGGGAGTTACACCACTGCTGACAGAGCATGGAAGGAGCGGGGAGGTAAACCACTGCTGACAGAGCATGGAAGGAGGGAGTTACACCACTGCAGACAGAGCATGGAAGGAGGGAGTTACACCACTGCTGACAGAGCAAGGAAGGAGCGGGTAGTTACACCACTGCTGAGAGAGCATGGAAGGAGGGAGTTACACCACTGCTGACAGAGCATGGAAGGAGCGGGAGTTACACCACTGCTGACAGAGCATGGAAGGAGAGAGTTACACCACTGCTGACAGAGCATGGAAGGAGCGGGGAGTTACACCACTGCTGACAGAGCATGGAAGGAGAGGGAGTTACACCACTGCTGACAGAGCATGGAAGGTTACAGAGCATGGAAGGAGGGAGTTACACCACTGGTGACAGAGCATGGAAGGAGCGGGGAGTTACACCACTGCTGACAGAGCATGGAAGGAGAGGGGAGTTACACCACTGCTGACAGAGCATGGAAGGAGGGAGTTACACCACTGCTGACAGAGCATGGAAGGAGGCAGTTACACCACTGCTGACAGAGCATGGAAGGAGGGAGTTACACCACTGCTGACAGAGCATAGAAGGAGCGGGGAGTTACACCACTGCTGACAGAGCATAGAAGGAGCGGGGAGTTACACCACTGCTGACAGAGCATGGAAGGAGGGAGTTACACCACTGCTGACAGAGCATGGAAGGAGCGGGGAGTTACACCACTGCTGACAGAGCATGGAAGGAGCGGGAAGTTACACCACTTCTGACAGCATGGAAGGAGGGAGTTACACCACTGCTGACAGAGCATGGAAGGAGGGAGTTACACCACTGCTGACAGAGCATGGAAGGAGAGGGGAGTTACACCACTGCTGACAGAGCATGGAAGGAGCGGGAGTTACACCACTGCTGACAGAGCATGGAAGGAGGAATTACACCACTGCTGACAGAGCATGGAAGGAGGGAGTTACACCACTGCTGACAGAGCATGGAAGGAGAGGGGAGTTACACCACTGCTGACAGAGCATGGAAGGAGGAGTTACACCACTGCTGACAGAGCATGGAAGGAGGGAGTTACACCACTCCTGACAGAGCATGGAAGGAAGTGGCGAGTTACACCACTGCTGACAGAGCATGGAAGGAGCGGGGAGTTACACCACTGCTGACAGAGCATGGAAGGAGGAATTACACCACTGCTGACAGAGAGTGGAAGGAGGGAGTTACACCACTGCTGACAGAGCATGGAAGGAGGGGGAGTTACACCACTGCTGACAGAGCATGGAAGGAGGGAATAATCACCACTGCTGACAGAGAGTGGAAGGAGGGAGTTACACCACTGCTGACAGAGCATGGAAGGAGGGAATTACACCACTGCTGACAGAGCATGGAAGGAGCGGGAGTTACACCACTGCTGACAGAGCATGGAAGGAGAGGGGAGTTACACCACTGCTGACAGAGCATGGAAGAGAGGGGAATTACCACCACTGCTGACAGAGCATGGAAGGAGGGAGTAACACCACTGCTGACAGAGCATGGAAGGAGGGAGTTACATCACTGCTGACAGAGCATGGAAGGAGAGGGGAGTTACACCACTGCTAACAGAGCATGGAAGGAGGGAGTTGCACCACTGCTGTCAGAGCATGGAAGGAGGAGTTACACCACTGCTAACAGAGCATGGAAGGAAAGAGTTACACCACTGCTGACAGAGCATGGAAGGAGGGAGTTACACCACTGCTGACAGAGCATGGAAGGAGAGAGTTACACCACTGCTGACAGAGCATGGAAGGACGGAGTTCACCACTGCTGACAGAGCATGGAAGGAGGGAGTTACACCACTGCTGACAGAGCATGGAAGGAGGGAGTTACACCACTGCTCACAGAGCATGGAAGGAGGGAGTTACACCACTGCTGACAGAGCATGGAAAAGCGGGGAGTTACACCACTACTGACAGAGCATGGAAGGAGGGAGTTACACCACTGCTAACAGAGCATGGAAGGAGGGAGTTACACCACTGCTGACAGAGCATGGAAGGAGCGAGGAGTTACACCACTGCTGACAGAGCATGAAGGAGAGGAGTTACACCACTGCTAGACAAAGAAGGAAGACAGGGAGTTACACCACTGCTGACGGAGCATGGAAGGAGAGGGAGTTACACCACTGCTGACAGAGCATGGAAGGAGTGGGGAGTTACACCACTGCTGACAGAGCATGGAAGGAGTGGGAGTTACACCACTGCTGACAGAGCATGGAAGGAGGGAGTTACACCACTGCTGACAGAGCATGGACGGAGAGGGGAGTTACACCACTGCTGACAGAGAGTGGAAGGAGGGAGTTACACCACTGTTGACAGAGCATGGAAGGAGAGGGAGTAACACCACTGCTGACAGAGCATGGAAGGAGAGAATTACACCACTGCTGACAGAACATGGAAAGAGGGAGAGTTACACCACTGCTGACAGAGCATGGAAGGAGAAAGTTACACCACTGGTGACAGAGCATGGAAGGAGGGAGTTACACCACTGCTGACAGAGCATGGAAGGAGGGAGTTACACCACTGCTGACAGAGCATGGAAGGAGGGAGTTACACCACTGCTAACAGAGCATGGAAGGAGGGAGTTACACCACTGCTGACAGAGCATGGAAGGAGGGAGTTACACCACTGCTAACAGAGCATGGAAGGAGGGAGTTGCACCACTGCTAACAGAGCATGCAAGGAGGGAGTTACACCACTGCTAACAGAGCATGGAAGGAGGGAGTTACACCACTGCTGACAGAGCATGGAAGGAGGGAGTTACACCACTGCTGACAAAGCATGGAAGGAGCGGGGAGTTACACAACTGCTGACAGAGCATGGAAGGAGCGGGAGTTACACCACTGCTGACAGAGCATGGAAGGAGGGAGTTACACCACTGTTGACAGAGCATGGAAGGAGAGGGGAGTAACACCACTGCTGACAGAGCATGGAAGGAGCGGAGAGTTACACCACTGCTGACAGAGCATGGAAGGAGGGAGTTACACCACTGCTGACAGAGCATGGAAGGAGAGGGGAGTTACACCACTGCTGACAGAGCATGGAAGGAGCGGGAGTTACACCACTGCTGACAGAGCATGGAAGGAGGGAGTTACACTACTGCTGACAGAGCATGGAAGGAGGGAGTTACACCACTGATGACAGAGCATGGAAAGAGAGGGAGTTACACCACTGCTGACAGAGCATGGAAGGAGAGGGGAGTTACACCACTGCTAACAGAGCATGGAAGGAGCGGGGAGTTACACCACTGCCGACAGAGCATGGAAGGAGAGGGGAGTTACACCCCTGCTGACAGAGCATGGAAGGAGGGAGTTACACCACTGCTGAGAGAACATGGAAGGAGGGAGTTACACTACTGCTGACAGAGCATGGAAGGAGCGGGGAGTTACACCACTGCTGACAGAGCATGGAAGGAGAGGGGAGTTACACCACTGATGACAGAGCATGGAAGGAGGGAGTTACACCACTGCTGACAGAGCATGGAAGGAGGGAGTTACACCACTGCTGACAGAGCGTGGAAGGAGCGAGGAGTTACACCACTGCTGACAGAGCATGGAAGGAGAGGGGAGTTACACCCACTGCTGACAGCATGGAAGGAGGGAGTTACACCACTGCTGACAGAGCATGGAAGGAGCGGGGAGTTACACCACTGCTGACAGAGCATGGAAGGAGGGAGTTTTCACCACTGCTGACAGAGCATGGAAGGAGCGGGGAGTTACACCACTGCTGACAGAGCATGGAAGGAGCGGGGAGTTACACCACTGCTGACAGAGCGTGAAGGAGCGAGGAGTTACACCACTGCTGACAGAGCATGGAAGGAGGGGGTTTCACCACTGCTGACAGAGCATGGAAGGAGCGGGGAGTTACACCACTGCTGACAGAGCATGGAAGGAGGGGTTTCACCACTGCTGACAGAGCATGTAAGGAGCGGGGAGTTACACCACTGCTGACAGAGCATGGAAGGAGCGGGGAGTTACACCACTGCTGACAGAGCATGGAAGGAGTGGGGAGTTACACCCCTGCTGACAGAGCATGGAAGGAGGGAGTTTCACCACTGCTGACAGAGCATGGAAGGAGCGGGGAGTTACACCACTGCTGACAGAGCATGGAAGACTGGACAAAAAAAAAGAAAGAAAGAAAGAAGAAAAAGAACAGAAAAAAAGAAACTGGGGCGCATGATTTCAACAATGAGCGCAGCACCTTACTTCATTGGATTGACTGGCAGCGGACAAATTGAGAAGGGTACATTTTTAACCGGAACACGACTCGGCTAAAATCTTGCACACCGAGAACTGGATAAATGCAGATATATATTACTGTAGTGAGTCGCTTTTAATAACTGATAGGGCAGTTTCATAATTGTACGCGCTTGTGTGTGTGTGTGGTGTGTGTGTGTGTGTGTGTGTGTGTGTGTGTGTGTGTGTGTGTGTGTGTGTGTGTGGTGTGTGTGTGTGTGGTTTAAATAAGATATACAGTCATATGTGCCTACAATCTCTCCATACTCTCCTCTCTGTGTGTGTGTGTGTGTGTGTGTGTGTGTGTGTGTGTGTGTGTGTGTGTGTGTGTGTGTGTGTGTGTGTGTGTGCAATGTGACGTGTTTGGAAACGAGGCTCTATATTGACTATCTCATATTTGCTCTCTCTCTCTCTCTCTCTCTCTCTCCTCTCTCCTTCTCTCTCTCTCTCTCTCTCTCTCTCTCTCTCTCTCTCTCTGTGTAAGCCTACGTGTCTATGCATACGTGAGTGCGTGCGTGTGTGTGCGTGCGTGAGCGCACGCGCGCTCATTTTTCATCCTTACGTTCTCGATATAATCTATGTGGATATTCAACGATGATCACTTGACGTTCTCCGTGTTTCCTTGTTTATGTTGATGTCATGTGACATTTCTCCACCAGAGAACGGTAATATGCCGCTTCTGGCTCACCCGCTCTCAACCAGTTTCGGGCGGAGCCCTCAACCTGTTTTTCGACCCGGGCGAATCCAAAAGCGGCATATTACCGTTCTCTACTAAGCATGACTTCAATAACCAAAAAATAACGACCCTACAAACAGACATACTGTGTAGGGTTATCCGTTTTCAATACTAATTTACTAAACTTTTCAGATTTTAGTTTTTGCTTAATCCTATGTTTTTCCTGATCATTTTCAATAACATCATTTTCGCGCAAACATTCATCAAATGAGTCTCTGTCTTTCATGTGAAATAAAACTACAGTCTTTAACTGTTCTCTAAAGTCTTTTAAAACGAGTTATATTTCTGACATAAAATCCACACACTTATCCCAGCATGTCTTCCACTGAAAGCCAGTTTTGACAAAGTGTTTCTCTTTTTAACTATGTCTCTTTCTGCCGAACAGTCATCTATAATAAATAGTGTCTGCGTTCCTTCAAACAGTTTATAAAACTGTTCTAAACACTCACTCAGTTTATTGCTAGGATCAACTAAATATATGTCATCATCTGTCCATATAAACCTTCTATCATGATATGCTTTGTTCCATTTAAGTGTTGGGCAGAAAATTACAATATAATCAAAATTATAGCGATAAACTGTTTGTAATAGGTTGAGGATAAATATTGTTTTCCCACAACCAGTCTGCCCACAAATTAATGAACAATGAGGGGTTTTTGTCATAAAGTTTAACTGCTCCATAGTTTTATAACAGAATTTAATCTAATCCAGTTATTATGTTTATCATACTCTCTGTCAGAACTTGTTCAGTATAATAAAACCCTATAAGGCCTAAATGTGTAAGATTAATCCAATTTAGTTCTGTAAGATTGTTTCTATTTAAGTCAACAGTGATTTTGTTGCTTGTTGTTATAACCTTAATATCCTCACCATTGTGAAGAACGACGATGATGACTTTAAGGCGTTTAACGTCTAAGTTTTGCCAGCTAATATTAATTCCTTTTATAAGGTCGTCACTAACGCCCACAACCCCATCCCTCTCCACATCTTTAAAGACAGAAATTTCAAATATCATTGTGAACGTGTCTCCTAATTTTCTGCTTGGAAAGAACTGTAATTTTGTAGAAGCTTTCTTTAAAACCGTTTCTCTTCTGTGGAGGATGTACTGTTTTTTCCCATACGGTGTTATTTCAATTTCTTTCCGGCTATTGTCGTCTGGCATAAGACTTACATGTAAAGGGCCAGAGTTGAATGCTTTTCTGAAACTTTTTTGACGGCTAAAAAATGTAAATGGGCTTATGAATTCAAATTTTATTTCCCATTCTAAATATGGTTCTAAGTGCCATTTAAGGTCAGGTTTTCGAACTATTTTCATATTCATACTGGCCAACATTATTTGCTTCTACATTGCGTAGTTGTTCTAGTTTAGGAAACTTTTTGCTGTCGCTAACCTCTTTACGTTTATAATCACCATCTTTAGTGTACTCAAAACCATACAAAGCGCCTATCTCACCATTCTGTTCAAAGTCTGTAACGTCTGCAAGGTCTTTTAATTCTAAAGTTATACACCTCACAGGCGCTAATGCAACTCCTGATTCATCTGGCCCACGCGACATTATTTTTTAGAACAACTTATTATTTTTTTCTAAAACAATGTGCAGGTTATCACATTTCACGACTTTCCCTGTTTTGTCTGCGATTTTTATATTAAATGATCCGACCCTCCCACAAACTAGTCTTTTTAAACTGTAAATTAGGGAATTGTATAATTTCATAATCGCAATATGCAGCTTTCCCTGATGGAAGAGCTCTTAAAACAGTTGAGGGCCTTCCATCATATATTTTCATCAGTGCTCAGCTCATCCAAATGAACATAGAGTAATGAATGTAATGCAAGTCGACGGATTTTCTCCCTCATAAGTAGTTTTGTTTGGTGTAACTCTAAATCTATGATTGTCAGCTGCAAAGCCTAACATTTTTAGCTAGCTCTTTACTAAAAGAGTAACTTACTTCTTCTTTTCAGGTTTGAAGGCCAACATTGTTTTTAGATTTGCATTGTTAAGTTTGAGAGTAATGTCAAAGTTACTCATTGCTTCTTTAGTGAGCAAAACCCGTAATAAACCATCAGGTATTGTTAACTGGCTAACTTTGGCCCCTGTTTTGTCAACTTTTAGAATCGTATTATTATTCAGGGATTCAGTTATATTAAACCATACAACTTTGTAAAAAATTCATGAAGTGCGACCATTTTGGTTCCGCAATCGTTCTTAACAGCATGTTCAAAAAAACGAAGGGCGGTCTTTGGGTTGTTATTGTTACAAACATTTTTTAAACGAAATAAAAATGAGTGCATTCAAATATACTGGTGCAAAATATTCTGTTGGGCCGCACTACAATCTTAAAAATATAACAACTGACACCCTTGACATTTCTGTGACCCAGACTGACACTTTTCATAAAAAGGTGAGTACTCCATTGACAAATATCTTAACCCCCCTATTAAAAAAAGACTACATCGCAAAAGTGTGGTTCAGTCATCCGATGCAGTTTTATCAGAACCAGTTAAACTTTGCTGTGTTTTGTGCATCAACTGGGTGCGGAGTGTCGTATGCTGATCACTAAAATCATCCTGATCCTTTGGTGAGGTCAGTGTACAGATTTCATTTCTATTACACCTTCAGACGTATTTTGACAGAACTGCAAGCGCCATTGCCAAATGACAAACCGTTTAATCCATTTAGCAACAGAATAGACATGAAGGCTTTTGAAAGGATCTGTAACGAATTCAATATTAACATCAAGACAGACTTTAGACAAAAGTTGGATCTTAATCATGGCTTAGGCACCCCTTATTTTTGGGCGTGCACAGAAAATATAACTATGCTTGGAATCCTCCTTACACATCTTTCTCTTCAGGCACAACTGTTCACCTAGGGTCCATAGAGCAAGAGCATAAAACAGCGTGGACAACATTTATCTTAGACACTTCTAAGGGCCTAACTAAAGCAGGAATAGAACGATAAACGACTCTGTTCGTACTTACGTTTGGTGTTTGCTAGGTTCGCAAGCACAGACAAGGTCGAGCATAACTGATCCTTCTACTGGTTTTGACGCACAAAAACAATACTTAGCAAATTTAGAGGACGCCATTAATTCTACAGTTTGATTTGCCTTCAAGTATTAAAAGGTACCAACATGTTTTACAATACGCAAGATCGAAAGTAGACTTTGCTGTTGGCACTGGTTTATACATGCTGCCTTCTGACCTCAGACTCCAGATAGGCACAATAATAAACTACAATAATGAAATCCTTGTGGCAGGCAATGAACAGAAAGTTGGGAAAAAACGAAATAAATTCTGAGCCAGTAATATTACAAGCAGTAAACAAACACCCAGAATAAGTCATCCAATCCTTGTGGCCCAAAGCCCGAAGGCCGTTGAAGAAGTCAAAAAAAATAATGACCATGAATATGAAAAGACAGCACTTGTTCTTGGATTAACTGGCCTAGGATTACTTGGTCTTTATTTTACTAAAAATTAACCCGACTATTAAGAGAACTAATGTCCATAAGTGCTCAGCCATAAAGCCAACTACTTTGCCTGCAGTAGACAAAAGCCAGCTAACAACACCCCCTAATATACCTGGTAAAGCATCCACGGCTTTACCGGCTAATTTTTTAATAAACCCGCAAGATGATCAAGCTGTTTTTTACCCATGATTTATCAGTGGAGGCGATGGCGGTGGAGGCACCGGGCTTTGACCACCGCCGCCTGTAATAGCCATCACCAGTGTACTTATTGCAAATCCTAAGGCTGTTATAACGCTTGCTAATGTGACTCCCTGCTCTCTAACAGTGTTCGTATTCGTTCTGCTAGCGTTGTGTCTTCATATAAAATTCTTTGGATAGTTTCTCTTATTCTGCTCACTTGAGTTCGTAATTGTTCTCGGTTAGTAGACAACGCTTCTAGTCTTGCTGATCTCTCTTGTTCAAGATCTTTTAGTCTTTGGGTTATTCTTTCTTTAACACCAGCCCTAAGTTGGCGTCATCAGCCTCAACGAGTTTTCTTTTTCTCTTTTTATATGCTCATCTACTTCACCCAGTTTTGCTAAATTGTTTGTTAATTCGCCTCTGATGCTTCTCAAAGCATGATCAAGGGCCGCTATTTCTCGCATGGGTACGTGAGTCGTGTATAGTCTTTAATGCTGTTTCTTCTGAAAACTGGTTTCTGCTTGCATTACTTTGTCTGCTGTTTGACTTAAAATCTTGAAGTTCCATGTTTTGTATTTGGCTATCTGTTGGGAGTTCTTGTTGTATTTTTGAAGTTTAGCAACTGCTTCCCTATCTAATTTGTTTAGTAAAGCCAAGGCGATTTCGATCTTCCGCCCTAAGTCTTTGTCTAATTGTATTCATGCCTACAAACTTTGATGAGTCTCGTTTATCTGTAAGCTGAACACGTTGTCCTTGCTTGTTTTTTACATACAAATGGTCATCTTTTACTTCAAAATCATCAGGGTATATAGTTTCGGGAGGTTCTTGTCCTAAACTTTGTATAATGATCTGACCTTACTTTCTGTTAATTTATACCGACTTGTTGTAATGTACTCCGATTTCTGCTAATTCATCATGCAATGAGAGCCCCGAGCGATGCCGCTCCCAAGGGGAATCACTCATGTCGTCTCCAGGATCTAAAACATCATAATCTTCTTCACCTTCAATGCCTGCCATATTCTTTAATAATAAACTTTTTATTTTGTTTTATAAAAAAATGTCACAAGCATAGGTTCAATTCTTGACCCGCATAGAAAGCTGAATGAACCCTTTGGCGTGAAGGGAAATAAGCGGAATATTACTGTTCCAAATAATCCATCTACTATTGATGCGGATCAAATTCTTACTGTTAAATTTCCAGACCTAGAGCGGATGAAGTGATTGTGCCAGGCTCTGCACGTCTTACTTTCAAAATAGAACTCCTTCAACAACAGACCCAAACAGGACGGTTGTACAGAATCTGGGGCGGGCAATCGTTAAGAAATTTTCTATAAAACTTGACGGGCAAGAAATATTTTCTTTACATAATGCAGACATATTTCTAACCTATCTGATCTATGGCTAACCGCGAATGAAAGGGCTGATCTTGCGTTCAAGGAATCGAAAATGAAGAAGCACTAAAACATAGAATAGGCGCCGCAAACGCTAAGACGGCAAAAGGTTTGTAGCCGTAAGTTATGCGTATGGAAATCGCTTTTTCATACCCCTAGATTTTGAGTTGTTAAAAGCGCATGCCCCATACTTTCAAGGACATTAAAAGACAGATTGTCATATGAACTAACTTTTAATGACCACAAATAGTTATTATATCATCAGACACCGAAGCAAAGTACAGCATTTCTGACATCTCGTTAGAGTTTGACGTTGTTAGCAACCCCTGACTTAGCGAGGTTGATCCAGCAACAATATCAGTCAAAATTAGCAATATATTACGAAAGAGTGATTCATCATTCTAAATATCCTAAAAGCAGGCAGACACTATATGGAATTTTAGTTTTAGTGCCACAGCAAGATCGCTTAAAGGTATTTTATTGCTGTGTGAAGATGAAGGACCATTCGAAAGACAAACTGAAAATTTATTAATCCTAAAATAACAAAAGTGCAATGTACAATTGAGGGTAGTCCTAACCAAATCTACGCTAGCGGGCTTAAACCTTATCAGCATTTTGATGAAATAAGAAAACTGTTTGGAGGCGGAGGTGTAGAAATCCGACAGTTGACCTTGTATCAAAAGATCTGCATTTTCACAGTGTAGACTTGATCATTATTTAACAACGAAATACGGTTTATGGATGACCTAAGGTCAACGGAGGATAATCAGTTACATGGAAGCGGGAGAACCGTTAGAGACATAATAAACATTCAAATTGATAAAGAAGAAGAAGCCGATAAACCGCTTAATGTGTATTTGTTTTAATATATGATGCGCAGCTGAATATTCAAGATAACAGATTAAAAGATATACAATACTAAATTATTTTTATTTTAAAAAAGCATGTCTGTTCAAGTTTATCCAAATGTGCCTACAGCACCGGAGTCACCAAGAGAACGATAGTAGAAAACCCTAACATAAAACCTTCAGATAACAAACATTACACAAATGCAACAAAAACTAGAGCAGGACCTTTCAAAATACAGCAAAACCAAACGAAGGTATTCTGCTGTCTTTAATGCTGTTACATATGTTAATACTGGAGCATCGACTATAAGTGCTGTATCGGCAGGAACGAGTGTTGGTCTCTTAGCAACGGGCATAGGCGCACCCGCAGCTTTACCTCTAGGCGGTTTGTCTTAGCTCTTGGCCTGTGTTCATTAGCTGTAGGTGCTGCTAGCAAAAAATTAAAAACCAAACTCCAAAAGCACACAGCTATGGTTCAACTAATAACAGCTAAACTTAGTTCCTTTAAGCTGATTATAAATAAAGCACTAGCTGACTCAAACATCACGGATGAAGAATTTAGTCGTTTACAGGCCGATTTTGATGACTACAAAAGACAAAAGTTTGATCTTCAAAGAAAGCGAGGACAACTTTTTCTCAACAGCCAGACACCGAGCAGATAAAAAAGGAATGTTTAAAAAAAGTAAACGAAACATTAAACTCTGTTCTAAACAGCTCACATTAACAACGCCAAAGGGTGTTTATACTTTAGTTTATGAGTCTAAACACAAAAAGACCATCGATATTGATTAATTATTTTTTTGATTTAAATAAATATTTTGAGTTAGAAAAGAAACTCAGCATGGATAAGATATATGAAGGACCGGACGAATTGTTTGAAGGAATTTTCGAGGAAGAGCGTTTGTCAAGAGCACTAAATGATATTGATTTAGAAGTCATTGATCCAACAAACGTACAGGCAAGTGTTGCTCATGCTATTTCTCAAGTTCCAGGTAAACTAACAATAGACCCGCCAGTTAAAGTAATGTTAGCTGTTTTAATCGACTATGTAACAATAAATGAAGAAAATCTAGAAGTCTGGGTCTCAACTAAACAACAGGCTATTCTTTGTAATAATGACTTAACGCCCGGTTGGGCAGACCAAATGCTTACACAGTTTGATGTGGCCGCTGAAGAAGCCAAAATGAGAGGCTCTGGTTGGTCAGAGGGCGAAGTCTTAGAGATCAGATTAAAACAGTCTAAGTATGCGCCGATTGTTGGTAAGTCTTACATTCCACTACCTCCAGCATTAGTCGCAAAAAAAGCAGTTCTAAACATAAAGAATTATTCAGACAACAAATGTTTTATGTGGTGTGTTTCGCAAGGCTGCATCACGTTGCTAAAAACGCAGAGAGAGTATCTAACTATCACCCTTACATCAATGATCTTAACTTTAGTGGAATATCCTTTCCTTTTAGCGTGGATTCCATTGATCAGTTTGAAGAACAAAACAAACCAATAACTGTTAATGTATACACATGGGATGAAGAAACAAATCTACTACCCATTAAAGTGTCCAAGAACAGCCCAACAATAGGTGATCCAGACAAAAATCATGTTGACTTACTACTGATGTTTTCACCAGCGGGGGTACCGCATTACACATTGATACGAACAATGAGTAGATTATTGGCTCATACTTCAAAGCATTACCATAAACAAGAATTCTGCAGAAAATGTTTAACAAGAATTCCATCTGCTCAAGCCGCAAGCGAACATAAGAAACATTGTATCGGCCCAGTTGACTGTAATACAGAACTAATTACGCCCCCAGAAGGCAGTAAAGTTAGTTTTAAGAACTGGAAACGACTGCAAAATTCTCCATACGTAGTTTACGCAGACTTCGAATCGCTTATTGTTCCTTATGAAGGGCCAGCGCCACAAAAACTTCGAAAAACAGTCTTAATGAGTAATCATCAGATTTGTTCATTTGCCTTCGTTATTGTCAGGTCGGATGGCGCTCATTCAAAGCCAGAATTATACAGAGGACCAAATGCGGCTAGAAGATTTTTACAGCGCATGCAGCAATTGCGTAATGACTGTTCTAATAAACTGAATCTCTCAGACATTATTATGACTCCTGAAGATCAACAACAGTATAAATCAGCCACACATTGTTGGATTTGCGGTTTAGAACTCAGTGAGGAAGCCAATCCAAAAGTAAGAGACCATGATCACATTAGTGGAAAGTTCAGAGGAGCAGCGCATAACAAATGCAATCTTCAACTAAAGTTTGAACCAAAGACATGGAAGCTTCCCATCTTCTTTCATAACTTTCGAGGTTACGACTCTCACCTTATAATGCGAGCAGTAAACGACGCCTTCAGGGTGTCATGCATTGCACAGTCATCAGAAAAGTACATGTGTTTCACTTTAAATAACATGTCTTTTTATGACTCTATGCAACACATGATGGGATCATTAGAGTCACTGGCTATGTCCTTAAAGTGCTGCCCAATAACGGAAGAATATTTTGACCCGACTCTCGTTAGAAAGGGTGTTTACCCTTATGAATACATGAACAGTTGGGAAAGGTTTGACGAAGACACACTTCCTCCTAAAGGCGCGTTCTTTTCTAGTCTTAGAGGAAAGGACATCAGCGACTCCGATTACCAGCATGCTCAAGATGCGTGGCAGAAGTTAGATTGTAAAACGATGGGAGACTATCATGACTCCTACTTAATGGCTGATGTCTGTTTGTTGGCGGATATTTTTGAAAATTATAGAAAGACCTGCATGAAACATTATAGCCTGGATCCTGCGCATTACATTTCTGCGCCCGGGATGAGTTGGGACGCTTTCTTAAAGTTTACTGGAGTACAGATTGATTTATTGTCTGACCTACCAATGATTCAGATGATTGAAAACGGATTGCGTGGAGGAATTAGTATGGCGTCGCACCATTACTGTAAAGCAAACAACAAATACCTAGATGATTATGATCCAAGTAAAAGGTCTAACTATCTCATGTATTTAGATGCAAACAATCTGTATGGATGGGCAATGGCGCAATCGCTTCCATTACGCAACTTTAAAATGTACACTGGTGGTATTAAAAACATTCAAGAATTTGTAGAACATCTGCATACTCTTACAGCTGATCGTAAAAGAGGTCTTATTCTAGAAGTTGACTTAGAATATCCTCATGAACTCCATGACCTGCATAATGACTATCCATTAGCAGCAGAAAGTCTAAAGACGAATCCAAGAGAGCCGCCTAAACTTGTGCCCAATCTTCGAGGCAAAAAAAATTATGTCTGTCATTACAGACTTCTACAATTTTATTTAAGACATGGTTTGAAGTTGACAGCAGTTCATCGTATAATTGCTTTTGATCAAGAACAGTTCATGAAACCATACATCATGAAGAACACTGATCTCAGAACCAAATCCACAGATGCTTCAGAAAAAGACTTTTTCAAGCTGATGAACAACAGCTGTTTTGGAAAGACTATGGAGAATCCACACAAGCGCAAAGACGTCAGATTGGTCACCAGAGAAAACGAAGCAATTAAGCTGACTTCAAAACCAAATTATCAGGACTTTAGAAGATTTCATGATCAGCTTTTTGGCATAATGATGAAAAAAAGAAAGTCAAATTGGACAAACCTGTTTTTATCGGGTTTACCGTTTTAGAATTATCAAAGCTTTTGATGTTAGAATTTCTTTATGACTACTTTAAGCCCTTGTATCCAGAGTCCAGAGTACTTTACACAGATACAGATAGTTTTGTTATAGATATCCCTACTGAAGACATCTATAAAGACATGGAAACCGAAGTGGCTAAAGGACATGCGGGATGGTACGACACGTCCGATTACCCTAAAGATTCGTCTTTACATTCATCCGTTAATAAGAAGGTTTTAGGAAAGATGAAGGATGAATTATCCGGAGGGGTGATTAAGGAGTTTATTGGTTTAAGGTCGAAAATGTACAGTATTTCGAGCCAGGAGAAAATCATTAAGAAAGCAAAGGGAATATCTCGCAGCGTTGTGCAGTCAAACATATCGCATGACAACTACAAAGAAGCATTGTTTGGCAATAAGACTTTTCATCATGACAACGTAAAACTGCGATCTAATCTACATGAGATCAACACAACGGTTGTAACAAAGAAGTCATTAGACAGAACAAACACAAAACGTGTGTTTGTTAATCCAGAGTTTTCATATGCAATAGGGCACTGGAGGACCGCATAATTGTATACATTCTTCGGGTTTATATTTTTCATCAACTTTTATTATAAGATCAATCATAGCTTCATCCAATTCATTTAAATCTTTTCTCATGTTTGCTTGATGTGCTCGAATTTTTTCTATTATTTCAAGATATTCTTTTTCCCAATTTGGGGGTTTGAGTTGTAGGTGATCTGGATGGTTTAGCATGCATTGATTAATCCTCAAAAATGTTCCCCTAATAGCATTACACGCATCAAATGATTCCCGTATCATTTTCAAGGTCTCTTCCTTTATCATTCTTGTTTCGTTCTGTGCTTCGTCCTGAGCTTCCATTTTAACTCAAATATATTTACGTAAATTAATTAAGCGGAACTGTGTCTGGAGGATTATCTGCAGTTCTTCTTTACAAAAGATCTTTGAGGAGCTGGTTTTTTGTTGTGTCAGTTTCTTGTAAATAATACACGGGCGGATTCATTTTTACAATTCTTTTTATTTCGTACGGATCAACACTCCAAACTGGATCTGTTGCCCTGATGCGAGTATCCCCTTCCGCTTCCCCCGGTAAATAAAGATACCTTACTTTCAAACCAAATGGTAATAGTTTGCCGGATGAAGACTCTCCTTCAACAACATTTATTGTTTGTTTTTTGATTGCTTGTACTGGTTTTAGACCTTTAAATTCTTCATTATTCATTGCGCGCAAAACTGAGGGCAGTCTTCTAACCCATTCTGTGTTGCGAGAATTGTCAATAAGCTCTCTGTGATACTGGTAGGAAAAAAGTCTTTCAGCTAACTGTTTGTTAAAGTTTTCAACTAAAGCCTGTGATCTGTGAACTCCTGGAATGCCTCTTTTAATGGTAACTCTATGTTTTAACAATAATTGATTCACTTGCCCTTTAAATTCTTTTCCATCATCGACTTGAATCATGCGAGGATAAGTTAAGGGGCCTCGTTGGTATATCAGTTGTATGGCAACAGCAACAGCAGAAGCACTCTTTTGTGTTAATGGTTCCGCATCTTTGTATCTTGAAGCCATGTCAATGACTGTGAGTGCGTACTTAAATCTTTTTCGTCTAATCGTATCAGGGGTAAATATAGAAGGTCCATTTGATGGGTGTCGTTTGGAGTTGTATTGACAAAGTGTGGTCTCTGTATTCGTCTAGGCGCAGGTAAATAAATTTGCCAAATTGCTTGTTTAGATAACCATTCCTTCGCTGTTTGTTCACTGACTCCAGCTGCTTGGCTTAGCTTTTCTATTGCCGTTATTCCCTTCCAATATCCTTTTGGTGAATAATAGATTTTGTTCATTTTTATTCAGCCAATATTATGCGCAACAAAATACACGACAGTCATACAACGACAATAAACACGATTTCTTGCATCTTTTGTTTTTCTGATGGCTGATAAAAGTCACTGAATTTTGGTGGGGGCAATGTTTCGATTGGTTTGCCTGTTACAAGATAATATTCTTTTATTGCTTGGTCAACATCTTTAAATGTGTAAGCTGCATGCCCCTGTTTTTTTCAGGGTGTTATTAATAAAATCTAACTGCTCAATTCTCTGCTTTTCATAGTGATCTGTGCCGCGGCTAGTTGCTCCATAGCTTTGTTATGTCTTTTTCTCTCGCTGTCATCCCGCAGTTTACTAAACGCGTAATTACTTCCGCTAAAAGCAAGCGCATTAACCACAGCGCCGCCTATCATCATTACGAGTGAAGCCATTTTTATAAACGGATTTTTTATTTTACATATTAATACTGTCTGGAATTATTCCTTGCTTGACTAGAAAATCTTTCGTAGCGAACGAAGCTGCAATGATAGCAATTAGCTTTGCTGAATCCTCAAAGTCTAGTTTGCCAAGATCTGCTGGTTTAATTCTTAACAAGCTTTTACCAAGCATTGTGTATCCTATACTTAGGCCTCCAATAACGGCAGAATGGTATACAAGGTTGGCAACAGTTTTTTCAGCGCTCATTTTTAAAAAATAAAATAATAATAATTAATAAAAACATGAACACCGATGATCTATTAAACCTTCCTGAACTTATGATTACAAATGACCAGGTTGATGATCAAGCTATTATGCCCAAAAAGGAAAGGCTGTATTCTTTGGCAGCATGTGGAAAAACAAAACAGTTCCTTGGAACTGAATTCAGCATAGAACAGGTTCAACAGATGTCGCCACAAGACATTGTAAAGTATCATAACAGGTATGAAGCGCAGCTGGGGTCGAGAATGGTGAAAAGTGTAGGACAAACGGTTCTTAGTTTGTACACTAAACTAGTCAGTAGATTTGCTCCCATTGATTCTGAACAAGATCTTACGTATGATTTAACGCAAGATCCAGTTTTAACAAAGTCATTAGAGTCTCTAAGCTGTGATCTATATTACAGATTTGGAAATTGTTATCGCCGCTAATCATGGGATTAATAACTTTTAATCATATAGATTTTATTTCCATTCAAAATGACCGAGCCAGAAATCAGCAGAACCAGAAAACACTGAATCAGGTGGAGAAAGTAACCAAGCCAGAAAATCAGCAGAAAACACTGAATCAGGTGGAGACCAGTGAAAAGCATCTCATCCTGGGCGTGTTAAAGCAGGAAAAAAATTAGCAGAGTGGAACAGACAAAAAAAATTAATGTTACAGAATATAACTCATCATGAAAACATAACACCGCCAACGCCAGAACAAGTTGATTCAATGCCAGCTATAAAAACTCCATGCGATTCAAGGGCACCAAAGTCTTCATGGAATATTGAACTTAAAACTGTTGTCATTTTTGGGGCCCTTGCTGCTGCTGGGGGCGGTTATTACGGTTATAAAATATATAAACAACGCTGGCAAAAACAAGAGCCCAAACAATCTCCACCACTAAATACCAAAGCCGAACACAAAAGTATGCCAGAACCGCCAACAACAAAAGATCATTTTGATCCATTTAAAATGCAATAATATTTTAAGAACTTAAATTTAAATTTTTTTGATAAAAATAGAACATGGCGTATTATAAAATGATGGTGTCAATAAATAAAGACATGGAGTCTATAAAAGACATTTCCATAGACCAGAATTGTAATCAATGCGGTTGCTTAGGATGTAAGAACTTCATTAAGATCTATGCTGACCGATTTCACGCCAAGGACGTTGAGCAAGACATCCTCGACGATGACGAGTTTTTTGAGGCGTGTGTGTACTATATTAGACATCTACTATTTAAGATAAAAACATAGATTGTATTTTTTTTTTTGATAATTATAAGATAACTTGAATAAGAACTTAGTTGTACTTAGAGGATGACTTAGTTATGATCTTGAGGTAACTTGAGTAAGAACTTGAGTAAGAACTTGTGGATGACTTGAGGATGACTTAAGGATGACTTGAGGATGACTTGAGTAAGAACTTGTGGATGACTTGAGGATGACTTGAGGACAACTTGAGGATGACTTGAGGATGACTTAAGTAAGAACTTAAGGATGACTTAAGTAAGAACTTAAGGACAACTTGAGGATGACTTGAGGATGACTTAAGTAAGAACTTAAGGATGACTTAAGTAAGAACTTAAGGATGACTTGAGGATGACTTGAGGATGACTTAAGTAAGAACTTGTGGATGACTTAAGGATGACTTGAGGGCAACTTGAGTAAGAACTTAGAAGTGACTTGGGGTGACTTGAGTGTGTGCATGCGCAGGGTGGGAGGTGGGGTGGGAGGTGTGCGTGCGCCTTTGATTATTTATAAGAAACGAATGTTCAGAATATAATATATTTATTATCAGTAAAACAGCGAAACAACAACAATAACAATAACGACATATATACAAGCACGATCGCATGCACACACGCACGCACACGTACATTGAGACACACACACACACAGACACAGACACGCAAGCTGACAGCCGCAATAATGCTTCGTCTACATCATCACACTTAGCCATAGATCACAACAAACATTCAGCTCAGGCGTACTCAATAAGACTGTCACAAGCTGTGAAAACACGGGCTGGTTTATGCAGCTCGCGCGGCGGGCGGCTGGCACGCGGGGCCACATGATTGCAGGTTGTACTCGTTACTACGCATGCCCAGTGGAGTTAGAGGAGAATAAGGTCGGGTTAACCTGGCCAAATGACGAGATAACTCAAGGCCCGTTGTCAACAACACTAAGTGCTGGGCGGATGTGACGTCTTTTTACTATCACATGATTAAATCTTGACTTATGATAGGTGAATGTAAGAAACATGTCTATATCTGTTTTACCTCAGGCGGGAATGACTGAGCAAAATCCTTTCAGCCACTTATAGAAATCTCACTATTCAGAACTGCAGGCAATAGAAATCGATCGCTATTCATAACTGCACCCTAGAGAACGTAGAAATGCCGGCATTAGAGTCAACCGCCCGAAACGCATGCCCAGTAGAATCAAGTCTACTGAGTATGTGTGATTGCTGTGATAAGAGTTTCTTTCAATTTCAATAGGCTTTTGAAA
>JAFLJL010017158.1:0-2500 GCA_018398815.1 Conus ventricosus | reverse complement strand
TGATCAGTTGTACTGTATCCAGATCTAAATCCTGCCTGCTCCTCCACGATTTTCTCTTCCCAGTCTGCCCAACGTTTTAATCTCACATTTAAAATGTGTGTGTAAACTTTGCTGACAACGCTTGTCAGTGCTACACCTCGGTAGTTATCAGGAGTGTTTACATCTCCCTTTTTGTGGATAGGAACGATGATCGATTTAGCCCATTCAACCGGAAACGACCCGCTCCGAAACAAGTTATTAAATATCAATACTAGAACATCAATTACTAAATTATTAGAACTCTTTAGCATTTCCCCTACAATTTTATCTGGCCCCGCACTCTTCCCACCCTTCAAATGTTTTATGCCGTCAATCACTTCTTGTCTAGTAATCGGTTCGTTGAATAAAGGTTCGTCTGTTTCCATCATTTCTGTTTCTAATTCTTGTCTTTGTACTCCATTACCGTCCGCTGTGTTACTAGAATGGTTAAAGACATTAAAGAAATGATTATACCATTGCTGAGATGTAATATCATTATTTATCGTTGTCTTTCTGTTCACCTGTCTTACTGCTGACCAGAAACGCTTTGGATCATTGGCCGACTCTTTTAATCTTTGTAATCTAATCTCATCAAATTCTTCCTTTTTCTTTTTCCTCAGATTACTGTATTGTACACAATAAAAGATGGTATCTAAATAATAATGCTGTTAATGATTCATGTCCATTATGTAATGATATTGCAATTAGAGAAGATGAGTTACATTTTGTGTTCACTTGTCCTGCTTATGGGAACATTAGAAAAAAATCAAGACTCTTTGATCATAACATAGTAAAGAGTCGAAACCTTAACAATATTTTGCAAACAAATGATGGAACATTGTTAAAGATGCTAGCAAAATATCTAACAGAAGCTGTAGACACGCGGAAGAAAATTATGAATGAATAAAAGTTCAAAACACTGAGGGGATATCAATTATATTTCATTTTTATTGTTCAGAATACTTATTGACCTTGAAGCTTGATGGTTCAAGTGAGTGTTTTTTCATATCAAGCCAGATAAATCATCTGTACAGAGAATGTTTGTGAAGGGGGAGAAGGGAGGATAAGGATACAAATGCGTGCGTGTAAGTCGATGGAAGATAGAATGGATAAGTGTGCGTATGTGACGGAATGGTTGTTGTGTGAGAATGATTTTGTACTAGAACATATACAAGAAACGCAAATGAGTGATGGAAATGGAAATCATTTCTTAATTTTGATTAGTTGTGTAGACACCTATTTTACAGTTCTTCTTTTGTTTTCATTTCTTCTATGCATGAAAAAAGACATTGTACCCCCTTGACAAAAAAGGCTATAAGCCATTGTCAATAAAAGATGTCAGTGTCAGTGTCAGTGTCAGTGTCTCTCTCTCTCTCTCTCTGTGTAAGCTTACGTGTCTATGCATACGTGAGTGCGTGCGTGTGTGTGCGTGCGCGAGCGCACGCGCGCTCATTTTTCACCCTTACGTTCTCGATATAATCTATGTGGATATTCAACGATGATCACTTGACGTTCTCCGTGTTTCCTTGTTTATGTTGATGTCATGTGACATTCTCCACCCCAGTGCAGAGTTCATGACCTCACCGACAACGTCACTACCCGAGTGTAGAGTTCATGACCTCACCGACAACGTCACTACCCTAGTGCAGAGTTCATGGATCTAACCGACAACGTCACTACCCGAGTGCAGAGTTCATGACCTCACCGTCAACGTCACTACCCGAGTGCAGAGTTCATGACCTCACCGACAACGTCACTGCCCGAGTGTAGAGTTCATGGACCTAACCGACAACGTCACTACCCGAGTGCAGAGTTCATGACCTCACCGACAACGTCACTACCCCAGTGCAGAGTTCATGACCTCGCCGACGTCACTACCCGAGTACAGAGTTCATGACCTCACCGACAACGTCACTACCCGAGTGTAGAGTTCATGACCTCACCGACGTCACTACCCGAGTACAGAGTTCATGACCTCACCAACAACGTCACTACCCGAGTGCAGAGTTCATGACCTCACTGACGTCACTACCCGAGTGCAGAGTTCATGACCTCACCGACAATGTCACTAGAGTCAAGGAACGGTGGACAAGACTCAGTAAGAAGTCGACAGAGTATGAAAAAAAGACACCCCCCCCCCCCAAAAAAAAAAAAAAAAAAAACCAAAAAAAACAACAACAACAACAACAAACAAACAAAAAACTAGCATGCTTGTTTTGGTATGGCTATCTAGTAGGCCTGGTTGTAGGCCTAAATGTAGGTGAACTGGGGAGAGAGAGAGAGAGAGAGAGAGAGAGAGAGAGAGAGAGAGAGAGAGAGTGCATTCAAGCAGAGCTGAATGATTTCATTATGCATGAATGTGGGCCGAACTTCAGCAATGAGACAAAAGAGGAGAGTCATTCAAGCGGAAAGGAAAAATGGTCAGACGGGGCGGATCAGGGAGAAGATGGGTGGGGGTGAGGCTGGGGGTGGGGCAGTGATC
>JAFLJL010017157.1:0-44520 GCA_018398815.1 Conus ventricosus | reverse complement strand
GAACCAAACCAGAATTCCTAATTACACCTAAAGTGCCTTAAACCCCAATTTTCCCTGTCCCAGTACCTACCTCACTAACCAAATCACAAATCATCAAAATTTCTGCTCATGGTGAATATACCGATCGAAAATCTTGTATTTGTGTGTGTGTGTGTGAGTGATTGGTGTTTGAGTGGTGTGAGGTGTTGTGTGTTGTGTTTTTGTTTGAGTTAGAGTGTGTGTGTTTTGAGCTAGCGTCGTCGTGCGTGAGAGCGTGCTTGCGTGCGTGCTGCGTACTTGCCTGCGTGCGTGCGTGCTTGCTGTGTGTGCCGAGTGCTTTGCCACTTTTATTAGCGAAGTAGTATGTATGTGTGTGTGTGTGTGTGTTGTTTTGAGTGTGTGTGAGTGTGTGTGTGTGTGTTGTGTTGTGTGTGTGTGTGTGTGTTGTGTTTGTTCTCGGCGCGTGTATGTTTGTGGTGTGCGGTGTGTGTTTGAGCCTTTAGTGTGTATGAGTTTGTGTGTGCTTGTGATGTGTGTGAGCGTCTCGTGAGAGTGTGTGAGTGCGCGGTGTGCGAGCGTGTCTGTGTATTCAAGTGCACATTGTGTATGCTCGCATGACCTTTGAGCATACTTATAGAGAGGAATGGTGGCTTAGAGGGAGAAAGGAGATATAAAAGAGAGGGAGAAAGATGGAGAGAGCGAGAGGAGGGAGAGAGTGGGGCAGTATGAGTCGTCCAAAGTGGAAATCAAAATTGAACACAAAAGCATTCAATTCATAAAAATCAAGAAGTCCGTCTTTAGTATTTCAGGATAGGAAAAGTACCACGAGTATCCGGGCAAAATTGTTTCACTATCACCCAATGCAGTCACACAGTCGCAAAGATATTACATCGAGTATAAGGTCGGTTCACATTTTTTTTTTTTAATGTCCGCCCCAATCGTAATAAATTTATTTTTTTTCAAATAAAGAAAACAACACAGTAAAAGAACAAATTGCGATGAAGTATATCATTCTCAACACACCGTTTCTATTTCATGTGATTGTTGTTAGACCTCCCTCAGTTGTCATGTGTATTACCAACTTTACAGATTTTCATTTTTACTTTCAAACCAATATTTTGCCGTTCGAGACCACGCGCGAGGAGTTGCAGCATGCTGACTAGCTTTACGCATAAGCTGAATATTTCCGCTTGCGTCAAGTCCACCCCCACGCGACACACTCCTGTCTGCTTGAGTTTCCGTCGGTCCCGCTATCACCAGTCCTCCGCATTCTTCCCCCCTCTCCGCGAGTGGAACCGAAGACAATGATCGGTTGTGGTCTTGAGCCGCCTGGTTTGCCGGTACGATGCGCGATTATCGATGTCTTCCTTAGACACCTGTACCTAATCTTCTTGTTTGAAGACGTCTGCATAGCAGTGGCCCACGCAGTCCCACCGCCGTCTCTCTTGCCGCCCCCCGGACCTCCGGAATCCCGTAAAACCCTCAGGTTGAACTGTCGACCGTGTTGCTCCTTGTTCGTGCGTTCTCTTTTGATGTTTACATTGTTTTTTTTTACACAGGTTTCGAGTCCTCCCCATCATTCTTTAGGTTTTTCATCAGTCAGTGTCTCATTTTGTCTCCCGGCATTATTTTTCGTTCTAAGTTCAAATACCGTACTTCCACTGTTCAATACGAGACCGATCCTCGCCGTTATTTGATTCATATCACGTCTCAGTTCACTGATGTCATCTTCGTTTTGCCTAAAGGACAGGAGTGGCTCCTTTCGTTGCTAAAGTCAGGAGTTGTTCTTTAAATAGCCTCCGAGCCTGCTGGATTCCATTTCGTCCCCTATATTCCAAGCACTTTTCTCTCCCTTTGCTTCTTTTTGTCCTGGACTGCCGATTCACGTTGGAGTCAGGGCTGGAACAACGTATCACTCACTGGCCCCGATGCTGTTGATGACTTTGTTCGTTTTGATCTGCCTGGAAAATACTTAACAGAGTCGCGGGCATGTCATTTTCTGCAGGCAAGTTGTCCTACAATCCACAGCACGACACAAATTCAATACCTTTCATGACTTTTGAACCATGAACTAGCTGCCTAAACTATGCAGCACATAAGTTTCCTGACAGGAATAGATTCACCACATAGGCATTGCATTCTCGCGCGCCATTTGGAGGACGTTCGCTCACCACTGTACCGCGACATCACACACTGGACGGCTAAGTCCACGATGTCGTTTGAAGACCGACTCATAATCAATCCGTATTTAACCGGAAATTCCCAGTATCGCTTCAAAAAATAATTACAAAATTTCTATTTCAAAACACTACACAGCGATCTTCCAAACAGAGATTTCGAACACAAAACTGAAGGACTCCTCCAAAGTTGGCAAACTATGGCATCACAGCCCCCTCCACACTGGCTCCACTGCTTTCCTCACGGAACGCAGCAGCGGAGTCGTAGTTGAAGGTCACCAGTGAGCGGTGAGGAAGACCCAACTGACCACAGGGAAAGTCCTGTGAAGTGGGAAAGACCCAACTTTGGATTCTCTCTTGAGGGACATAAAGACCGTATGGCGAAAGCTTGGCTGTGTCTAGTGGCACTGTCTCCATCTGTCCCGTGGGCATGGGTGGTGGGTCTGTGCTGTGCTCGCAGCTGGAGGATGGTGTTTTTGTCCCGGTGGGCTCTGCAGTCATGAAAATACTGGCGTTAACACCCATGGGGATTCTACTTTAAGGCTGTGTATTGGAGCTGCATCCTGTAGTCTAATTTACCTCTGTTCAGGAGCAGTTAAGTCCCTCTGATATCTTAATGAGTGTCCTGCGCGTTTCGTACCCATCGTCAAAACACAGTGCAGGCCTCCAAGGGTGGTACAGGACTGCTCTAAAGGCAGTGAGAACAGTGCTTCTCTGGGTCCTCCCCAGCACCTTCGGGTGTTTCTTATCTTCTGGCCATCACAGGCCCCCTCCACACCTGGCTCCACTGCTTCCGCGAACCGCAGCATGCGAGTCGGTAGTTAAAAAGGCACCATGTCTCAGCCCACCACTTTCGACTCTCTCCATATCAAACTGATCTCCCGCAGACAGTCAATTCCAAGTTAGGCTCTTTGCCCGATGACTGTCTAAATCTATGGGGCAGAGAGATCAACACAATCCAATACCACCAACACCCTAACAAGCGAATCTGAGTGTCTTTAAGCCTGGGCAGAGAAATTGGGATGCACATTCAACGCTACCAGTGCCTACGCAATGATTCACTCCCTCCTTTTACCCACCTTCCACTTTCAATGTATTCCCTCAATAACCACTATCTTGAAATCAGTATCCTCAAACCCATACCTAGGAATCCAATTCTCTGATAACCTCAAATGAGCAAGCCCACATCAGGTCGGCATCACCAAAAAAGCGAATAGCACCCTTGGACTCCTCCGGAGAACCTCCACCACTGCCCATCAACCTGTCCAAACGAAATGCCTACCTGGCCCTAGTTCCGTCCCCTCCTTGAGTACGGGGCGTTGGTCTGGGACCGCGTAGGCAGAACGAGGATGTCCTATAAGAATTGAACGCATTCAGCCACTGCAGTACGCCTTCACTAATCGCAAGCAACTAACGCTCTACCCCCCCTGGCTTTTGTTAGCTAACGGGCCTCCTGACACGACAACAACCTCTCCCCGACCCTCCATGAACGACGTGAACAACTCCACTGACCTTCTTCTACAAGGTGGTTGAGGGGCTGGTGCCGGAAATACCTCCTCATCAGTTCCTGACACCCTCAAAGAGGTGGCCGCGCTGATCAGACCCCAGACGTAACGCAGCAGCTATGTAACCAGACAACCCTGTGAAAACTACATAGGAACAACGATCGTTGTTTCTTTGTACACGCTGGCCAGTCAGATCATTATAGGGCAGTCCTTCTTCCCACCACCATAATAGCGTGGAACCACTTGGACAATTCGTGGTCCACTCGCCATCCACTGATTTATTTCAAGAGGGCGCTTGAACACCAAGCGCCCCAGTAACAACCTTCGCGCTGCGCACCCCAGTCCGTCGGCGCCTAAGCCAGATCACTGATGTCAAGCGACTAACAGAGCTACAGATACAGATTCAGAAGGGGGGGGGGGGGTGGGGGGGGGGGGGGGGGGGGGGGGGGGGGAACTAATCCAAAAAAATCAGAAATCTTTTGAGCTCTCTCAAAACACTTCTGCACTCTACGTGAGCGATCGTCAGAGTCGCACCAAGGTAACTTTTGTAAACAAGCCCAGATCGTTGGACACAGTTTAAATAGTTTTCACAAAAACTGGTCAAGGATTGGGAGATACACAGAAAAGAAAGGGATGTTTTCTTTGTTTTTTTTATTTCTTTTTTTTCTGGAGAGCAGAAACAGTTCTCGATATATTGCTTACAAGAATACGCACTATGAACCTAAATTGTGAAAATATCTTTATCTGAAATGGGGTATCATTGCTATTTTTTCCTCCATCTATAAATCAAAGTCCCAGAGGTGTAGCGGTTCCATGTTTAATAACTATTTTGAATTCACGATGCGATGAAGTCGTAAGAGACGCCAAATGGGTAATTATATTATTTTATGGTTTAGAACCATACACAAAAATAATTCTGGTAAATGTATACGGTCCCAAGGAAGGATATCCCAACTTCTATAAACATTTAACACTACTTCAAATTAAAAGTAATACAGGATAACACACATGTAGTTTGCGGGTTGGCCGATCTGGAATTTGTTCTGGATCCAAGAATAGATTATTTACAATTACAAAGCAAATAAATAACCCTAAAGCAAAGGAATAAACAAGTAAGACTACAATGATGTCAGAATAGTTAGAACTGACAGATAGTTTGGCGAGACGAAAAACCCTACCGCTAAGCGTTACACATGAGAAAACCAATCCGCTTAAGCAGAGTAGACTTGATTTTTTTTTTTATCCGACTACCCTAATCTGGTATGTAGATAAAATAGACATTCACCTGGGTTACAGGACAGACCAACTCAATTGTTTTTATTTGCAACTCAAGTTTTGGTAAAATGAAAAACGAATACGTTTAGAAAGTTTAAACAGTTACTTTTTACGGGCTATTCATATGACAAGGAAACTAAGGGAACACATTCATTCTGTCATAAGAGAGTATGCAGATGCAGACACGAACGAAAATATTTTTGAAAAGTTAAATTCACATCTTGATAATTCAGTTTACCGTTTTCCGGTACGAAATTTTTCTGGACTTTCTGCTGACCACTCACCACCACCCACCACCTTTCTTTCTTCCATTCCCCATTATTGCCTACCTCCCACAGATTCTTAAACGTACAGAACAGAAATCAGGACAGGTGTATCCTGTCACAATTTCAAACACACACCACACACACCGCACGCAGGCACATGGCACACATGACACACGCAGGCACGCATACATACATACACAAAACGTGTGCGCACTCCACACATACACACGACACACAACAAAACGCCGGCGCGCGCGCACACGAGACACAAGCAAAACAACCCGCGCGCGCCTATGTTGTATGTACACACATACGCAGAGCAGAGAGAGAGAGAGAGAGAGAGAGAGAGAGAGAGAGAGAGAGAGAGGAGAGAGAGAGAGAGGAGAGAGAGAGATAGAGAGAGAGAGAGAGAGTAACAGTGAGGCATAGGAAAAATCATCGAGAAGCCAGCCACTGTATTCGACGCGTGCTGTCGGGAAGTTGCGGCCCTTGGAGAGGAGACAATGACAAATGACAAAGTTTTATTCAGTTTAGGCCAAGGCCCCTCACTGAAGGGTATATATAACATAAACAAATGAATAAAGCAAAATATTACCTCTTCGATCGATATGTGTACATACAAAAGCATTATATACATGCACATTATTTCACGCACGTACACATCCACTTCACATTCCCGGAAACATTCGTTTCACCTCATTCACCTAGTCCTATTTCCTCCCTTGCACCTCCCCCCCCCCCCCCCCCCCTCCTATTCCTTCCGCCAATCCTCCATTCAATAATAATGCCTCGTTTTATATACATAAACACAAAATCAGGAATCATTATGTGTGTCTGCAAATTACTTATCAATGTCTCTTAGGAGCATTAATCTTTTTTTTGTCTGAATTTGCGTCGAAAGAGCGATAATATCTAGCTAAATCTTGGAACCAATAAGCTTATACACTTGAAAGAATATTCGCGACACGAATTTCGTTTGTACACCAGAAAAGGAATACTAAACCAGGAAACGTTTCTTTCGAATATGTTTATAAGCTTCACAGTGAAATAAAAAAATCACCTCGTCTTCACACTCATTGTCGCAACATGGACAACTGGGTGACTTCCTGAAGTAATTGAAGCATTTAGGAACCATTCTTTTAACAATTTTTTAGACCAAATACTCTTAACGAAATCTTCGTCAAATTATTCTGTGCCAATAGCTCCTAACACATGTTAAGTATTTCTCGTGTTTGAATATATCCTTAAAGGAATGGTACCCATCTATATCTATCATAATTTTCTAACTCAGAAATGCCAATGATTGTTGCTACATGCGATAATCCCGGTCTTTAAATAAAGAAATAAAGCGTTTTCATGACCCACCCCCCTTGGTTTAACCATACTATTCAAATCCATTATATCAAAATTTTGTGACTATTTGATACCCAGTTGAAATGTCCCGATTCATGCAATGACAAAAGCATTTTCATAGGGCCCTGTCTGCATATTCTTGTCATAGGTAAATTAATCATCCCTTATCCAATATTTTATACATTTCACAGATTTCTTAGTATGGAAGTGGATATCTACCTGTTTCACCATATGCATTTTTATTTGAGGCATGGTAGGGTGACATTAAGGAATCTTTAATAGGCAAATGTATGTACTGGCTTCGATTCGTTTCCCGTCTTCCAGCTAATCCCCAACTTTCAGCAGCATATGTTAGAATTGGTTCAATCTGAATCGAAAGTTTCCAGAACCGACCACCGCTCTATTGCGCCTAGATTCTTCAATGTTTTTGATTGATTTCTACAGTACCTCTTCTTCCTTTCCTACAACATCAGAACAAAGGCGGCATGTATACTCAGTTAGTTGTGAAAGACATACCGTAAGTAATTTATAAGAATTAGTTACAGCAATTTTAATCATTTCCATAGAACCATCTTTGCTCTTGGAGCTAAGTAGCCCCCCAATCTAAACACTATTATATTTGTTTTTCAAGGTTAACTACAATGTGAATCTGTCAGCTTCACTTTTTAGGCATTTAAAACTGGTTCTGGATCCAACAATAGACTCTGAAAATAAGACAAACATCATCAGCAAACATAAAAGAAATAATTCTACTGCACCAGGGATGAGTTGGATTACCGTGTTTGCATTTTTTGGACACATCAAGTAGCTAAATCGTTGATAAAAAACGAAAACAATACTGGACTTAGAAGACAGTCCTTGTTTTACACCTCTGGGCACTTAAAAATAATCTGTGTAACTACCTGATTGCGCACACAAGCTAATACCTCATTATACATACCTTTCAGTGCCCAGCACAGTTTACCTTTCACAACCATTTTTCCTCAAAAATCGAACCACAATAAATTTCTATCAAGCAGAAACAAAAGCCTTTTTAAAATCGATCGAATGCAACATAAAGTTTTTGTTTCACCTACCACAAATTTACTAACTAATTGCATATAGAGTAAAAATATGGTCAACGGTACTATACCTTGTCCTGAAGCCCTGCTTTCCTCTCTATCATTTTCTATGATGTTCCGCCCATTTAGTTAAATCTTTTATTCAAAAGATTGAAACTTTGCTCAACAACACATGGTTAAAGCGATACCTCCTTGTAATTATTATGGGCTGATCAGCATCACCTTTCTTATGTATCGGTATATCATAATAGATTTTGACCATTCCAAGGGCGGAAAACTCCGAGATCAAATATCTTAATTTGCAAATAACATTACAAGAAAATCAATAACGGAAACATTCTGCATTTTTTAAAACAATTGCCTATGATGCTTATCTTGCCCTGACTCTTTCCAGCTTTGAGGTTACCAATACTGGCGTAAACCTCATTCTAGACAATAAGGGCATTAGTGAGGAAGCTCAATACTTTCCTCATCGAATCTCCGGTAAAGTTAGACTCTTCTGCATGCAGTACTTTGTTTTGTTCATTAAATAAAATTAAAGAAGTGGTCACGGCCATTGTTACCTGTTGTGATGTTGTTATAGATTACAGATTTTCCTGTTTAATGGATCGAACTGTTTGTCCAGAACAATTTTGGATCAGTCATTGATTGTTTAGTTACTAGTTTACATATCATCGAACTCTCTTTTCCTTTTTGTATAGCATGAGTTTATAATCTTTTTCTTTCTGTGACGTAAGCTTCTTTTTTCTCATCACTCCCATCTTATCACGTTTAAATTTTCTAACAGTGCACGTGTATAACGTCTTCTTGTTTTCGAGCACACTCTTCGTCAAACACACCATTTTTCTTCTGTGGCCGTTTCCTACAGTTTCTAATCATCATGCAAGCTGAACTACATAGTGCTTTAGTAAATATATCCATAGACAATATTGATGTCGAGAACTAAGTTCTGTCTGAGCATTTAACATGCACTGTGTACACTCCTTACCCTGTTGTTGTTCCTATATATTTCAATTATAAGTTTCATCCAGACCAAACACTTCGATCTTCAGGCAACGTTCGATCACAGATTGTGCAATGTTACTATTCCGATCTCCTGTTATTCAACCTCAATTCCACAGGGTAAGAGTGCCATGAATCTATCCTGGCACCAACATTTAAATCACCAATTTTAGTTAGAAATAAATCTTCAGACAATAACACATAATCATAACACTACAGCCATGAGGGGAAATATAAGTAAAGTCCCCACTGGTATAAGTATGGAACAACAACCATTAGCAAAATACAATTAAGCAGGAAACATAAATCTAACAACGACTATACCAAAGTTATTTATATCGTCCTCTTCGATTGCGTTGTTAAACAGTATGCATTTGAACAGTCCATCTATCACCATCTTCATACATATCACAAAAAGGAGAATAAATTATCATTTGTTCTTCTTTTGGTTTTGTTCGTTTCCAGTTCTAGCAATCAGATCCACCCATTAACAGAAATAAAAATCTTGAATTCCGAGCAAGGTCCCAAATGCTTTTCTTGTACCCCAGATAAATCCATCGTTAATTGAACTGATCGTACAGAAGGACGCATACGGCACAATATACTAGCAATTTTAAGATATCTTTATCACATTGAGAACAGATTTATGTAGTTTTCACAACAACCGTATTTTCAACAATTTATACTAATGACTTACACATAACTTGCCATGATTTTTTTCCACAAGGCAGCAAAACGCCGCCAAATTTCTCCTTGACGGGACTTTTTTTTTCCTGGAGCAGTAAATTAACATGATCTGTAAAAATTCATTGTAATCATATGCGTTAATCGCACAAAGTCTCAGTTAAGCATGCAAAATCAAAACTAGACACATGGTTCATAAAAGATAATCGCCCAAGTTTAGAATAAAGATTTTCGACATTATAGACAAAAACCTCAATGAGCAAAGTGACCCCCAGCTGTCCGAGTCGTGTACGTGTGGATTTCTTCTGGGGGGGGGGGGGGGGGGGGGTTATTACCGTAACACTAGTTGCAGAAGAGAATGAGGGGGTGGAGGGGGGGGAGAGAGAGAGAGAGAGAGAGAGAGAGAGAGGGGGGGGGGGGGGCAGGGGGGGGGGAGACGGGGGGGCGGGCCGGGTTGAAATAACAGACAGGCAACCAAAGATATACACATAAACAACACACGACAATACACCACACTACACACTGACAGACATACACACACTACACACGACAACAACACTACTTACGACACACACAGAGAGAGAGAGAGGGAGAGAGAGAAGATAGAGATAGAGAGAGAGAACCTTTAATTTTATGTGAACTATTCCCGTGTCTTTTGTCAACTCAGTTTGGATAGCCGGCCTGAAATCAAGAAAGCACCCCCCCCCTCCCCTCCACTCGCCTAGCCTCTCCCCCCTCCCCCCTCCCACCCCATCCTACCCCCTCGCCATTCTCCCTTCTTCATACATACACCAATAGCATGAATTCTCTCTCCTACACTGCACCAAAGACGAACGGCAGTTCCATTACTTATTTCACTCGCTTCTACCGTGCGACAAAGTAAGACGCCATAGACACCTGCAACCCACTCAAACCAAACGAAAAACCCCTGCCAACTTGGAAATCACACAACCCCTTTTTCTTGCCCGCCAAACATTAATCAAATTTTAACAACAACAACAAAAAGTACTGTCACACACAGATCCGGGCTCCCTCAAAAAAAAAAAAAGAAGAAAAAAAAAAGGGTGAGCGGGTGAGCTGGGGGGTAGGGGGGGGGGGGGGGGGGGAGGACAGCACAGTCTGCAAGCTTGTTACACAGACCAAAGAAGGTGCACTTTACAAGCGGCATCGTTTCAGGCCCTGCTGTTCTGGAATTCTGTCAGTCGCCAGTCATGGGGACAAAGAGGGACGGCGGAAAGGGGACAGCCAAAAATGGTCTCCTATGTGAACTTACAACGAAGCATTCACTGTCAGCACAACCTTGTGGGGAGGGGTGTATACAGTGACTGTCTTGTTCTAAGTCTAGTCAAAATCTAACTTCCGGGGATTGTGAACTGTGTGTGTGTGTGTGTGTGTGTGTGCGTGCGTGCGTGCGTGCGTGCGTGCGTGCGTGCGTGCGTGCGTGTGTGTGTGTGTGTGTGTGTGTGTGTGTGTGTGTGTGTGTGTGTGTGTGTGTGTGTGTGTGTGCAGAGGGGTGGGGGTGGGGGTAGAGGAGAGGGGCGTGTTTTTTTTTTTTAAGTCGCACAGCTGGAGCGGTCGGTTTTAAGTGTTTTTATCTGCTGGTGACGAAGCCTGTGGTTCAAGTCGGAGTCATTTCTCTGCGGGCGGAGGTAGTGTAGTTTCTTCTAATTGTCTGCAACAGGCTGGCCATGTATTGCTACTTGTTTTATTTGATTTTCAACATAAACTTCTTCTGTTTTTCTCAGCTGTGATATTGTTGGTGTTTCTGATTACTAGTATGTCCATAAACTAATTTGTTTTTAAAATAAAAAGATCAAACGTAAAATAAGAGTTGCTGGGGCCACACGTGAAGCGAACGAGAGTCTCTATCCGGCGTCATGATTAAGATTCAACCTTTAGTGTTACTTTGTGTTTGTTGTTTCAACAATCAACCTTTAGTGTTAGTTTGTGTTTGTTTTTTTCAACACTCAGCCTCTAACGTTACTTTGTGCTTTTTTTTTTCCAACAATCAGCCTTTACTGTTACTTTGTGTGTGTTTTTTTTTTTCGACAATCGACATATAGTGTTACTTTGTGCTTGCTTTTCCAAAAATCAACTTTTAGTGTCACTTTGAGTTTGTTTTTTCAACAACAAGCCTTTAGCGTTACTATGTGTTTGTTCTTTTTCCAAGACTCAACCTTTAATGTTACTTTTTGTTTGTTTGTTTTTCCCACAATCAACCTCTAGTGTTACTTTGTGTTTGTGTGTTGTTGTTTTTTTCAACACTCAATCGTAAGTGTAGTTTGTGTTTGTTTTTGTTTTTTCAACAATCAACCTTTAGTGTTATCTTTTTTCAACAATTAACCTGTAGTGTTACTTTTTTCAACAATTAACCTGTAGTGTTACTTCATGTTTATTTTTTTCAACAATTTCCGTATTCACTTTACACTCGTCTTCCTCCAATCCTTCACAACGTGATATCCTCCACAGTCGCCACATAGTCCTATATAATATTTTGATTTGTCAGTCTAGACAACACACTTACATAATTGGGACATTTGCAACTTCAGTTTTATAACTGGCGTCTTTTCGTTTGAGTTCGTTGTGATCGTATACTGTCACATTTCATTTTGGTATGTGATATGTATACGTATGTGTGTGTGTGTGTGTGTATGTGTGTGTGTGTGTGTGTGTGTGTGTGTGTGTGTGTGTGTGTGTGTGTGTGTGTGTGTGTGTGTGTGTGTGTGTCCTTCATTTAACGTCTATCCACTATTCGTAATATTAGACAAAAAAAAAAAGAAAAAAAAAGGTGAATGTGTACGGAAGTAATTGCGAGCGTGCACATAATGTGTGTATGTGTTCTTCCAGATGTTCTTCCAGATGGGGATGTTTAACCTGCCCCGTGCCCACAGTCTTCACGTAGACTATTATGTGTATATGTATGAGTGCGCGTGCACGCGCGCGAGCGTGTGTGTGTGTGTGTGTGTGTGTGTGTGTGTGTGTGTGTGTGTGTGTGTGTGTGTGTGTGTGTGTGTGTGTGTGTGTGTGTGTGTGTGCCTGTGTGTGTGAGTGAGAGAGTTATGGATGTGTAAATGTGTGAATATCTTTACACAAGTCATAAGAGAAGATTAACATGAAACAAAAATACTTATAACCAACAACTAACTAATCAATTAAAGTCAAAACGGATGACAGTATTAAAGAAAAAAGAAAAACAAACAAACAAAACAAAACAAAAATCCTTTGCTCCCCCCCCCCCCCCCCCCCGACGATTTTATCCCCCCCCCCCCCTTCCTTTCATATCCCCTGCAAATAAAGTTAATAAAGAATATTATAAGTATTTTCCAATAGGGGTGCGTTCTAAGTGTACAAAGAATTCGTACGTTAAAGCTGGCGACTGAAAAATGGCCTGCACAGTATTTTGCTTCAATACTGGAATGATTTTTTTCATATCATTGCATGAAACAATATGAACTGGAGTAATCTTGTTTCCACATACGCAAACTACGTTTTTTACATATTTAGTTTTAAATGCATTAAGTTTCCACCTGTGCATTAATGAGAGTAATTTTCTATTAAGATTAAAATTCTCTTTGATTCTTTTAATATCAAACTGTTCTTTAAAGACGTGATCTACCATACTATATTCAAAAGCTTTCCAGATATGCGACTTAACCAAGTTACACTGTTCATGTACTGATAAGGGGCATTCAAACAGTTCTGCATCAAAACTATTTTTGGCTCCACGTTTAGCTGCCCTGTCTACTTTTTCATTATAATGAAAAAGAACAATGTGAAGGAATCCAACAAAAGCTACATGGGTTCCTCTTGTTATTAACATGTGTATCTTACAACTTATCTCTATGATCATTTCAGGTCTTGTGTGCAGTTGAAAAACTTTTAATGCCTGAAGAGCTGATTAAGAATCAACACAGAACAAAATTTGAAATATTGTTTTTGGAAAGTTTAAAAGGTAATTTAAAGCCAGGAGTATCGCTGTTAATTCTGCTGTAAATATCGATTTGTTAATTCCGATATAAAATGATTTCTCTACTCTTAAGTCTGGTATTAAGAATGCACAACCTGCTTGTTTATCAATGCACGAACCGTCTGTGTATATTTTCAAATAATTTGAATAGTTCTTTTCAACATGGCATTTGATATAGCTTGCTAACATGTTTATGTTTTCATCTTTTTTCATATTGGTATGTTCAATATCAAAATGTGCTTTATTAAGCTCCCATGGTGGTATAGGAGAAAATAACGGTCTAATGGATAGAGCATCGTTATCATATTGAACTCCAGAATCAGTAATACTTTTTGACGTGTACGTTGCCAGTGGTTTTTGAGAAGCTATAGATTTGGCTCTTTTAGGAAAATCAATATCTGACCTCATTTTTATTTCAGATCTAATGCGCGTTTTATTAGTTGTACTCTTGATAACAAATTTACAACACGCTAACTCTCTGTATTCATCTAAGGGAGGTGGAGGAATATTCCCTAACCTTGAAGGATGGAACTCACGTCCGACAAGCCATCCCCACTGGCAAATTCTCCACGAACTATAAAGCTGAGGCAGACGCATTGCAGACAGCAGCGGAGACACTGTGTGCGAATAGAGAGGCCATACACCCCAAAATCGTCATCTTCTCTGATGCACTGTCAGTACTGCAGGCTGTACAGAACCCAAAGAACAAGGACCTCAACCCCCTTGTCTCTGCCCTTGCCAGACTGCAACAGGCCACTGAACTAACTGTCATTTAGTGGATACCCTCACACTGCAACATAGCAGGCAATGAGGAGGCAGACCGACTGGCGAAGGAAGGAGGACAGCAGCCACAAGAGGAACAGGAAATCTCCTATGAAGAGGCCAAGACGATCATCAAGGAGAAGCAGAGGAAAAGATGGCTTCAGCTACATCCAGAATATAACCAGACAGATCCCTACTACCTCCTACCCAGACCAGACCAAGTGAACATTGTGAGGCTGAGGACGGGCCACTCCAGGCTACACCATCACATGTTCACAAGGTTCCGCATTGGCGAGTCTGCAGTGTGCCCCTGCGGTACAGCCCCAATGACAGTGGAACACTTCCTACAAGACTGTCCAACTCACCATGACCTGAGAGCAGAGACCTGGCCTGCTGACCAACCGATGAGGGAGAAACTCTACGGATCTCTGGAGGACCTCCGCCGGACGGCAGCCTTCATCAGTGCATCTGGGGTTCCTGTCTGAGCGAACGAAGAAGAAGAAGATCTAAGGGAAGCATCTGCGCTTCATAATACGTACGAAAAGATGATGCATGCACCGGAAGGCCAAGTGCTAATTTCAATGCCTTGCATTCAATGCTTTCAAGCTTTTTCAACAGGTATTTGGGAGCGCTAAAGATTACTTCTTGGGCATATGTTATTTTCGACCTCATTAAAAATTTACATAGAGTTATCAATGTAGATGAACTCTGTCCCCATTTTTCTTTAGAGATAATTTTAAGGAAATTTAATATTTTCCTCGCCTTTGTTGATAAGTATTCAATATGAGCGTTCCATGATAGTTTTAGATGTAAAATGGACTCCTAGGAATTTAACTTCTGTCACGTATTTAAGAGGTGTTTCGCCCAATGTAAAAACAGGCAGTTTTTCTGGATTATTACCTCTATTGAAAAGAATTATATTTGTTTTTTCAATAGATAAGTTTAATCCATTTAACTTCATGTATTCAGCCATCCTATTTAGTTCGCCTTGATAGATCTTTCTGATGAAATTTATATCACGCTGTGGAGTTTTCTTTTTAAGAGTTACTTCCATCCGCATGCAAATGTCGTCTGCATATTGAACGAGAACTACCTTTTTAGATAACTTATTTGGCAAATCATGCAATAGCAATGGGAAAAGAAGCGGAGCTAGCACTGACCCTTGAATTGGGGGATTCCATTGACAAAGTTCTACTGGTGGAATAGGTTTTTCCTACCCTTGTTTGTATTACCCTATCTTTCAGAAAGCACTTAACATAATTGTATACATTTCCTGATAGTCCAATATTTTTAAGTTTGTTTAACAGCTGTGAATGCCACACTTGATCGTAAGCCTTGGTTATGTCAAAAAATGTAGCCAGGACACATTTACGTCTTGCAAACTGTTTCTTTATATTTGTTGATAATTTCACTAATATTTCTGTAGTAGATCTCCCTTTACGAAAGCCAGCTTGATTAATAGGAATGATGTCATTTTTTTCACAGTAATGTGCTAGTCTATTCAAAACAATTCTTTCTGATAGTTTACAGACGTGTGATGTTAATGCTATAGGTCTGTAAATTATTAGGATCACTAGAAGACTTTCCTCGTTTATGAACTGGGACAACAATTGTCTGTTTCCATATTTTGGGCATGTCGCTACTATTCCAGCAAGTACTTAGCAGAGCATGAAGAAAAACTACAAGATTTTCAGGTAAATTCTTTAGCATCTGATTAGATATTGCATCTAAACCAACTGATGACTTCCTTATTGGAATGGCTCTAATGGCTTCTTTTACTTCATGTACAGTTATAGGAGCATTAATGTTAATGCTATTATCTGGTGGTGGATCATCATATGTTATATTACTTACTTCTTTTTCTCTGTAAGATTCGGTCAGTGTTTGTTAGACCCTCAGGACGGCTGACATCAGCGAATAAGTTTTCAAAAAATTCTGCTTTCTCTTTAGCAGTGGGTAGATTGTTATCTATTTGTATGGGATACTGTGATGATGTCAATCCATTTTTCATAGCTTTCAGTTCTTCCCATACTTTTCCCATATCCTTACAATGTTTTACTTCAGAGTTACAGAAATCATTCCAATGTTTCAATTTTGCATATTCTATAGCATCATTACTTTCTTTACCCGTCTTTTTCATTTTTTCATGATTACTTGCTGATCTTTTTTTTACAATATATCTTAAATCTTTCTTTTTTCTTGTTATTTGCGCGTTCACATTCCTTGTTCCACCACACATTTCCATTGTGTTTTTTAGATCTTGTGTTTTTTATTTTTGGGATCGATTTATCTGCTACTGTTAGGATAATTTACAGAATTTATCATACTGATCGTCTATATTTTCTTCAGTAGAATAATCTAAATCTATGTTTTTAAGGATGTCTTTGAAGAGTGACCAATCTGCACACTTGTAATTATACTTTGGGATAACATCTACTGTGTTTTCTTCTTCTTCTGCTATGTTATTTAAAGATATTATGACTGGAATATGATCTGATCCAAAAGACTCATCTCCCGTTTCCCACACTGTGTTGACTACCAATGATGGAGATACAAAAGTTAAATCAATGGCTGAGGGATTATGGTTAGATATATCTGGAATACGAGTTATATTTCCATTATTCAGTATGTAAAGAATAGAATCCGCTATGTTATCTAACAAACGGTTATTAAAAATATAGGAACAACTCTTATCCCAGAAAGGGGCGTGTGCATTAAAATAACCCCCAATAACCCACTTATCCGTTGTGTGTGTGTGTGTGTGTGTGTGTGTGTGTGTGTGTGTGTGTGTGCGTGTGCGTGCGTGCGTGCGTGCGTGCGTGCGTGCGTGCGTGTGTGTGTGTGTGTGTGTGTGTGTGTGTGTGTGTGTGTGAATCGTTAAGTCAGCTCAGAAGGAAAAAACAGCAGTTTTCTTACCTATTTCAATGTTCATTACATGTGTGCCTCTGTAATTAAGAGGTGTGGCTCAACATGATACAGAGGATAGAAAAGCACAACACACCAAAGAGTTCCAATAGTTTTTACCATGTTTGGAAATCTATTGCTCAAACAAAGGACAGAAAAGCACAACACACCAAAGGCTTCCAACAGTTTTTACAATGTTTAGAAACCTATTGCTTAAACAAAGTCACTTGTTTTCCTTGATGACATCAACAACTGTGCAAACCTATTGCCCAAACAAAGTCACTTGCTTTCCTTTATGACAACAACAACTATGGAAACCTATTGCTCAAACAAAAGCACTTGTTTCCCTTTATGACAACAACAACTATGGAAACCTATTGCTCAAACAAAGGCACTTGTTTCCCTTTATGACAACAACAACTATGGAAACCTATTGCTCAAACAAAGTCACTTGTTTCCCTTAATGACAACAACTGTGGAAACCTATTGCCCAAACAAAGTCACTTGTTTTCCTTTATGACAACAACTGTGGAACGGTCCACTAGCCTGCTCTCGCGTGGGCTTTATATGTCTCATTCCCCGCACCTGTCTCCCCTCTATCCTTTATCCTCCCTACCTCGACTTTTTATTCTTAACAATACCATTTCGTCCGCAATCGCACTGTACAGAATATAAACTTGGACTCACCTCGCCAGATGAACGGCTAGCAGAAAGATGGCAGCAAGTAAGAGAAACAGAAAACACCACTTCATCGTGTGCAGCGCCATACCTACACCGCTTACCAGCACAACACTCTGTGTGAGTGTGCGTGTGTGTGTCGCCAAACAGCAGGCGCGCAGGTAGCACACGTTCAGTTTGCTGTCATCAACGATCTATGCTGTTGGACACTCTCTGATTAGCAGTAAGAATGTTCAGCGGCAAAGATCGACGCTGAACGCTGAACTGTTTGTATTCAAATGGCCGACTCGCTAAGAATCATCCATTATTTCTCTCTCGCTCTCGGTCTGTGTCTCTGACATTAGGACAAAGCCTCTCTGTCTGAAGCTGTCAGACAGGAGTCAAGGCTAGTGGTGGTCCGGTGGAGAAGGCAAAATAGAGGCAAGGTCACTCCAGGTGCCTGTTGCCAGTCAAGCAATGGGTGCGTTGTTGTTGTTTCTAACATTGTACACAAAATCACAATTCCACTCTTCATATTTCACAAATTTTCGGCTTCGTAGCCTTTTTCAACTGGAAAGAAAACAAGATGCAAAGCATATAAACGTACTCCCAGTTCATCCTGAATACGCGTGATATATTCCATAAAGAGGAAAAGCCGCCTTGGGCTAGTGTGACCGTTAGTAATGGCTATTCTGGTAAACATCGGCCATCATCTGTGACCTATAATGAACATGGTTCCAAATTTTCAGAAAAAAACGGCCAAGAACTTTCTGACATTTTCCATCAAGAAGAAAATCATTATGGGCCGTTAGTAACGGCTAAAACGGTAAACTTAAACATCGAGCATCATCCGTGACCCATAATGAACATCCTACAAATTTTCAGAAATATCGGCCACGCACTTTCTGAGATATTCCATGAAGAAGAAAAACCGTTAGGGGCGGTTATAGCTGTTAATAACGGCTATAACGGTAAACTAAAACATCGGGCATCATCCGTGACCCATAATGAACATACCTACAAATTTTCACAAAGATCGGCCACGTATTTTCTGAGATATTCCATAAAAAAGAAAAACCGTTATGGGTCGTTGTAGCCGTTAGTAACGGCCATAACGGTAAACTAAAACGTCGGGCATGATCAGTGACCCATAATGAACATACCTACCAATTTTCAGAAAGATCGGCTAAGTACTTTCTGAGACATTTCATAAAAAGAAAAAACCATTATGGGCCGTTACAGCCGTTAGTAACGCCTACGACGGTACACTAAAACGTCGGGCATCATCCGTCGCCCATATTGAACACACCTACAAATTTTCAGAAATATTGGGCAAGTACTTTCTGAGATATTCCATAAAGAAAAAAACCGTTATGGAAACGGTAAACTAAAACATCGGGCATCATCCGTAACCCATAGTGAACATACCTGCTAATTTTCACAAAGATCGGCCAAGTACTTTCTGAGACATTCCATAAAGAAGAAAAACAGTTACAGGCCGTTACAGCCGTTTGTAACGGCTATAGCGGTAAACTAAAACATCAGGCATCATCCGTGACCCATAATGAACATACATGCTAATTTTCACAAAGATCGGCCAAATACTGAGATATATCCATGAAGAAGAAAACCCGTTACAGGCCGTTACAGCCGTTAGTAACGGCTATAACGGTAGACTAAAACATCGGGCATTATTCGTGACCCATAATGAACATACCTGCTAATTTTCACAAATATCGGTTGAGTACTTTCTGAGATATTCCATGAAGAAGAAAAACCGTTACAGGCCGTTACAGCTGTTAGTAACAATGAAGACAATGAACGGACAATAGCCGGAAGAGATGAAAGTGTTCAAATACCTCGGCTCCACACTTACAAAAGACGGTCGCTGTACAATAGAAATCAAGGCTAGATTAACTCCTGTCACACCATCTATGGCACAGCTCACAAAGCTGTGGAGAAACAAGATCAGCTTCCCAACAAAACTCAAACTGAACAAAGCACTCGTCCTCCCAATCCTCATGTACGGATGTGAGAACTGGACCTTGACGGCAGAGTTGGAGAGAAGGATCCGGGCCTTAATTTGAAATGAAGGCATACAGAAGACTGCTCCACATCTCCTGGACATAGCACAGAACCAACGACTCTCTCCGAGAGCAGGTGACCACACTGGCAGGACCACAGGAACCCCTCTTGGCTGCGGTCAAGAGGAGAAAGCTTATGTGGTTTGGCCACGTCACACAACACGATTCGCTAGCAAAGACAATCCTGCAAGGCATGCTTGAAAGAGGAGGGCGCAGAGGTAGGCAGAGAAAGATTTGGTCAGAAGACGTGACTGCATGGATCGTCCTCAGGTTGCCAGGACTTAGAGAATCAGAGGACAGGGCGCGATGGAAAGATCGGCGCAGTCGTCCTTCATGTCTCCCCTGCCACCGCTTAGGTCATGGGAGTAAGATGAAATGATACAATTATCATGAAAATTCGAAGTCAGTCAATTCGGTCATTTTTTTCTGCCACTGGAAAGGCCTGTTGTGAATCCCCCAATTCACTTGGTGACTTTGCAGTGCTGGTCTTGAGATTATTTCAGTGTTTGGTTGGTTGGCAATATTTCAAGTTCTTCCTTTAAGTCTTGATGTATGGTTACTTCCTGTCTTAATGTTGAGTTCAGCGAGATGGTCTTTCGTACGGTAGCTTCGATTTGTTTGTTGAGATGATTCGTCCGGTTTCTGATCGCATTAGATCGGTCAGTCTGTATCGCAGTTCTTAACGTTGCCTGAGCTGCGCAAATGTATCTATTCTATCATTTTCTTTCACGCTTGCATGTCCTGGGCAGTACATCAATATGATGTTTTTTCTCTCTCTCTTTTTTTTTTTAAAAATGAGGCTGCACGTTGCTTCAGGTCAAACAAGGCTTGCCATTCCATTTTCCATTTTTTGAAACCGGTTCAAGGAGGATGTTAGTATACTGGCTAGTTGAGTCCTAAGCTTGTCTTTGGATAAGAGCCAATAAAGCACTTGTATCAGAGCTTCAACATCCTTTATTAGACATGAAGTTAAGATGTAAGCACCATTATCTTCTTGGATTGTTTGATCATTTTGCATCACCACGTATCCCAGGTCCGATTTATTTTTCGTGACTAAACCACCAGTGCATATAACGAGATCTTATTTGCCGAGTTTTTCCACCTGCTACTGAATTTGCTAGTTTTACCTTCTGGCCATTCTCGACACTTTCTTCTAAGCACTGGTGCGACGGCAGTTTGGCGGAGGTGTTTAGTGGCCGGATACTTACCCATTCCTTCGTTACCTTGAGTTCTGATGACTGGAACACAAGCTGTTCGTTCACTCCTGTTTGTCTCTTCAATGATTTTCCACGTCTTAGACGGGCGTCTTCTGGTTCTGTTTTTATTTGATTGTTTCATGTAGAAGGTTTGACTAGACGTGGAGCACTATCTTCAGTGTATTTAGCTAACGCTTCATCCACTTCAGGTGATGGAATCCCAGCACCTGAACTGGACAGTGCGTGAACTGTGATTCCATCATCAAGCCAGTTTGAGCTGGACGTTAATTTTTATTTGGATACATATATTTCCTTTTCCTCAAAGTTCCTCTGATCATCTGTTTCTATAAAGTGTTCTAGTAGAGACGACGATTTCTGCCCCTTTGTCTCGAGCTTCTCGCTCACATTCACTGTCAGTTGCAGTCTACCTTTTAAATTGTCTAACTGGTGCTGCAAACCAACACCTGCATCTGCGAGCAGAACAATAATATCAGGAAACAGCTTTATAATAGCTCAGTAGCCTCTGGTAAAATCTGAATTCCGTACTTGCCCCGCTCTCTGAAATATCCATGGCGAGCTCATTGATGAAAAATTCAAACAAGGGACTAAGCAGATATACTTGTTCCACACACGGGGACAATTGAATTAATCTGAATGAATACCTTTTTCACGGGCACACGCAAGGATAGAATCATATATTCTTAGCACAGCTTCATACAACGTCCGATTCACACTACCTTTCCTGAAAACATTCTACAAGACATTTCTATCAACAGAATCAAAACCTGTCTGGAAATCAACAACGGCAACATACAATGTTTTCTTTTAAAATAAATTAATGGTATCAAAGCGTACGATGTAAATATTTAATCTATTGTTTTGTATCCAGATTGAAATTCAGCTTGTTCTTCTATTATCTTCTCTTTTCTTTCTGCCCAAGCCGTTAGTCTTTATTAGAGTACGAGAACCGACTTTGCTTGAAACATTTGTCAGAGTAACGTCTCGGTGATTATCTGGATTTTGTTATTCCTTTCGTGTAAAGAGAAATTGTTACGGATTTTGACATGCCTCGGTAAGATTTCCTTTTTTCGAACAGCAAGCGAAACACAGTTACCATGAAATCAATTAAAACAGAGGTGGCACATTTTGAACATTCCACCAACCACTTTATTGCCACATTTAATATGATTTACGCTGGTAATTACTCATCTCTTGTTAACATTCCATACTGGTTCTTTGTAAATCAATTTTCATTGTGTATGTTGAAGTCTTCCGAGTCGTCATCGAAACCATTGAGTACATAAACAAGTGCGTTGTATATTGACCGGTTTTCTTCTGATCGATCTAAAACGTGACCAGAATAGTTTGGAGTCTTGAGCATAGTTATAAACTTACCGTACCAAACCCCTTCGCTTCAAATTCTCTCTCTCTCTCTCTCTCTCTCTCTCTCTCTCTCTCTCTTCTCTCTCTCCATTGTTGTGTACTCTTTTCTCTGCTTAAAATAGATTGCTTCATGATTTTTTGTTTGTTCGTTTGTTTCATTCTTTTCATGTTGCTCTTTCATAGCGTTCCAAGCCTGTTTTGACCATTCTTTTCACACTCACTGTCAAACCAGACATCCTCTCCCCACCCCCCTCCCCCTTCCCTCACAGTCTCACTTTACAACCAACAGCAGTACACAAAGCATTCACAAAAAACTCCCAACATGCAATACCATCAACGTTATGGAACTGTGTATCACCTCTATCAGTACACTGCTTAAACTTGTCTGAGTTGAATTCCGCTCTAGAGGTTTCTGTGCCTCTTTGCGAATTGTTGGATCTTCTTCTTTCTTATCAATATTTCCATTTTCCCCATTTCATTTCCACTTTTCTGTGCCTCTTTGCGAATTGTTGGATCTTCTTTCTTATCAATATTTCCATTTTCCCCATTTCATTTCCACTTTTCTGTGCCTCTTTGCGAATTGTTGGATCTTCTTTCTGATCAATATTTCCATTTTCCCCATTTCATTTCCATTTTCCCCGTTTTCATTTCCATTTTCCCCATTTCATTTCCATTTTCCCCATTTCATTTCCACTGGCAGATGCCAAGAGAATAAACAGTCCCGAACTTTCATGGTGCAGTTTTTATGTAGGTTTTATTGTGACATAAAACAATCTCTAACAATGCAACCATTAGGCGACACAAATGAGAATTCTCCTTCGAATCATCCCCGTAAGTTCCATCCAAGATTTTACACACATTCAACAAAAATGTGTCAAAATTATTCAAAGATAAATCTTCAGATTTGCCCACAAAAGTATTTTTTTAACATTTGTACTCACACTTTCTAAATCATCATCATCATCATCATCATCATCATCATCATCGTTTGCAACAATTAGAAAAGAAGTTAAGTATATGATGAGGTTTGGATTGTCACAGGCACGTTCGAGCATTCACGTTAGGATGTAAAAGGATGTTGGAAACCGATGTTTTCAATTATTTCAAGCAGTGTGTCCCCGCATCAAATTCCGTCTTTGATAACAGAGTGATTGTAAGTCGACCCTCCCTCAGGCACCGCATAACAGGCAACCAGCAATACATCTTTGTTGGTATCAAATTATGTTTTGTTTACTTTTAAACAACAATCTTGTCACAGTTTACGCCGATCTGAGTGACACACTTTTCATGGGCTCTTCTTACCATTAGCAGAACGCCACTAGAATTACGACCTTGCCATGACAATTTCTTAGCTGGCGCATGGAATTTTACAAAGTTAGGAAAAAAAACAAAACAAAACAAATCAAAACAAAACAGAAGAACAACAACAACAACAAAACAACAACAGAGAAATCAAATTTCCTAACAAAAAACATTTCTGTTACACATACGAAGTCAAAGTCAGTTTTTGTTATTCATGCACGATTAATCACATAGTTTACTAAATAACTTTTCAATATTAAAATTAAGAAGTGTTACGTCTTTTTCATGATGTTTTGGTCTGTCCTAGCTCGAACTACTTTTCTGTCCCAGAGACCTGTCGTTGCCAGTGTTCTCCAGATAACAGTTTATTCAAGACTGTGTGCCTCCCTTTCCCTTCCTTTCCTTGTGTCACGGTCGCTAAGCCGGACGGCCCTACCACCCTTTCCCACACCTATTACACACTAGAGCAGACAATACAGCACAATAACACAGCTTTACAATCAGCGCACTTCTTTATTTCACACACACACTACGGCGCCACCACTCACGTCCATCCACGCCCATACACCATTATCTCACTTCTTCCCTGACCCACACTACCCTGCTACGACCCTGAGACCCTAACCTATGCTAAAGCACCATTGCGGTATATCACTGCGACCTAGGGACGCAGAGATAGCCCGCACACGTGGTGACTAACTACTGGGGACAAAGACAAACCAAGGGACTCTATATCTAAACTACTACCACCCACACCTCTCCCCAGGACCCACCCTTCTCTTTTGACCCGGGACCCCTACCGCACTGGTCACTGCGTCCCTATGGAGGCAACGACAAGTACCCTACACCGTGCTGGCCACTACGTCCCAAAAGGAGGCAGTAGCTAACACCCCTACCCTACTGCCTAACGCTACACCCTTCTACAACACCCATGGGACAACTTATCCCGGCCCGGAAAGCTCCAGTCCTTGGCACTGTCCGGGGACCCTCACAGACTGACTCCTCCACGGATGACTCCGCTCCTCAGCGCTGTCCGTGGACCCTCGCAGGCCGACTCCTCCACGGATGACTCCGCTCCTCAGCGCTGTCCGTGGACCCTCACAGGCCGACTCCTCCACGGATGACTCCGCTCCTCAGCGCTGTCCGTGGCCTCACAGGCTGACTCCTCCACGGATGACTCCGCTCCTCAGCGCTGTCCGTGGCATCACAGCAGACTGACACCCCGAAGACTCTACACCCCGGGCCGACCGTGACTCCTTACGGTCTGACTCCTCCCTGCGCTGGGCACGACACCTGGCACCCACACACCAGACGCCCCTCTCGACGAGTCCGGGGCTCGAAGGACACCTCCTCCTCTGAAGGCCCCGCGGACACTGAGGGTGAGGGAAGGTCTGGTGCAGCGCCCTCTCCCAGGACGCCGAACAGGGTAGAGCAACAGGTGGCTGGAGAACTCCAGGAAGAACCCCGGCAGCAGGAGGAGCTGCACCACAGACGGCAGCCGGCCCTTCCCCAGTAAAGCAACAGGCAACGGAAACTGCCGCTCACCTGCCGGCACGCGGCAGCAGACTGCGGTGGTCTGGCCCCACCCTCAGGACGGAACAGGATACCACCTGCTGACACAACTGTAGGCCACTACTGTAATGTTGCTACTACCCGAGTCATCAAGGCCCATAAGCTACCTGGTAAAACTTTTACTCTCCATCTCCCTTGCCTACCTCCCACTCGGGAATGAGAGTGACCACTTGAATTTCGAATACACCCCCCAACCCGTTACTTTGGGTTTATCAGATCCACTTCCTGCCAACCCTTACCACAGCAACAAAACAATATTCTCCCTGATCCCCATCCACGCCATTACACATGAGATTATGGCTCACACATCTGAAATTATGACTCGCACATAATTCTCGGAGAAATAAAACCAATCTAAGCAATCCAGCACGGACTCCATGGGTCCCCTTAGAAAATACTAAATAAACTAGCAAATTTCACAAGGAATGTTTCCACATAGTAATCAGTATTAATACACATCTCAGAAACAACAAAACAAAAAGAACTTATCAATTTCTAACGGTTCACAGTTCTAGCATATTCATACAAGAGAATCGGCTCACAGCCACAATCCTTCATATTCTTACCCCTTTTTGCACTGTCTATTATAATCATATATCAATACACGATTTGTTCGCCAAAATTTCCATCCAGCACCCCACTCTCATGTCATCTCTTGTCAGATAACCCAGTGGTTAATCTTTGTTATGCCAACACAACCACCCTTCATACATATTACATACTGCACAACCTCCGTCTTTATCCTATCAACTGCTGAGCTACCCGCCTTAAACTTTACCTACCCTTCTTTCGACTACTAAAAATTTCATAATGGGACTATCTCCCTGCAACCTAAAATATCTTTCTCCAATCCTATTCTGTCCCAAACACATTCATCCCTGCACGTGTGTCGACTGTCATTTACTAAAAAAAAAACAACCCAAAACCACTTCTAACCTATGGACTCACTGTCCTGTACAAATACGTACATCACAGATACAGTCTGCACGCACACGACACACGCGTCGAGAACCATGACTCGTAACGAAAGTGAAAAGACACCAATATAAGTTGAATGGTCACGACCGTACTCCAGTATAAACCACTCGACCACAAATCAGCCTGGCCCTACTGCACAGTTAACCGATTCCAATGCTGTGCAGGTCAACTCCGAAATCGTTACTCAATTTCAACAAACTACTACTATTTACAACTGAAATTGAGCACAATCCCTTAACAATTCACGCAGACACATCTGCACCTGACTCATACTATGATCCTCAACAAAATGCAACCTCGTATTACTTCCTTACTAACCCCCCTGAAATTAACATGAACTAATCACAACCAATATCTACATCACCGTCCATCAACGGTTATTATATCGAACCCACATTGTCTAGCCAAACTGTCACATGACAATCGAATTCAGGAACAATAATAATAATAATGAACACTTAATAATAGGAACCACTATGTACACTATTTACAGAATATACAGAAAAGAGGTAACAACACAAACCGGTGACAAAAGCTTCAATCACAGAACCAAGACGACATCATACCAGACAACCAGTATACGCAACAAACATAATACAACTAAACATACCATGAGACAACTACAGTACAACTCGCCATAATACAAGACAACATGACGAACCGCACCACCATGAACCTAACAAATCACCAACCTGGACAGACAGACGTTCAACCACACCAGTTCTGCAACTGGCTGACGTGGCTGCCAACAGAGACGACACAGAACCCGGCACAGGCCATGGCACACCAGACCCGACGAGGACCTGGCACTGACTATGACTCGAAGTCACTCAGCTCGACTAACGGCGCTGCCGCCGCAACTACAAGGCGGTCCACTCCGACGAACACCAGGGACCGAAGTGAAGCTACCCCCAACGCATTCCGACCTGGTCGGAACCAAGCGAACTCTACTCACAACACAAAACAGCGATTGGTCAGAGCAGCGTATCCCTCCGCCAGAGCTGACACGCCGGACCAACGGACTAGTTGTTGCTCGTGCAACCACACGACAATTACCACAACAACTCACAGACTTGACACCGACAACAGCCGATATCCTGCCCGCCTTCTCTGGTGTAGAACCAAAGTAACAAAAGGGTAACAATCGGGAATGGAACCAACCTCCCGCTTCCATCCCTTCAACAAGTGAAGATTGGAATTTAAGAATATTTTATGTCTTATTTCCCCAACCCCCTACCTAGCCTAATCTTCCACCTTAACCATAAACCCAAATCTTACACACGCACGCTCGCACACACACATATACACATATGCACACGCGCACACGCTCTCTATTTCTGAATTACCATTACTCCAAACCTATGGACGGCAGATTTAGTACCGCCGATCGGTGACACACCCCCCTGCCTAAGTTTAACTACAGGTTAAAAACCAACAAAACTTCTCCACCCGATCGGCGTTTCCTCACTCCCACCTATAAACATCCAACTCCACACTACTCACTCTGCCCTGCGGTTACTTCTGATGTACCCCATCATCATTTCAACAACATCACTTTTCAATACATCATTAACCGCAGAATACATTATTCAACCTGGTCTAACTCTGCCTCACACGACCTTAACGCAGGCACTTACAGGCAGCCGTTACATTACGGTCTAATATAAACTTCATAACTGAGGGTGCTCTGGCCATGCACGACCGCTATGCAACACGTGCTACAATACCACACCCCCAGCAACACTTTGCTACGTCATTCTCTTCCTATGACAATGACACATGCATATCGTTGACCATGTCGACTTCTCATGACACAGGTAAATGAACTTACAGGTTCTCTCTCACTCTCTCACTCACTCTCACTCTCCCTCTACGGCAAGCGACTCAAGAAGTCTGCCGCCACATTGTCCCTTCCGACACTCTGCCTCACCGTAAACTGGAATGGCTGCAGCTGCAGTGCCCACCTTGTGATCCTCCCACTAACAGACTTCATCCTTTCTAAGTATGAATGTGGAATGATCTGTCTGGACAATAAAGGGGGTCCCATACAAATACACTTGGAACTTTTGTATTCCCCACACTACTGCCAGACACTCCTCAACAATGGGGTATGTTCTGCTCTGCAGGGCTTAACTTCCTGCTGGCACATGCTACAGGGCGCATCTCTTCAGGGTACTGCTGACACAGCATAGCTCCCACTCCCACTTCTGATGCGTCAGTCTGGAGCACAAATGTCAACCCAGGCACCGGCAAATTACAGACAGGAGGTTGACAGAAATGCTGCTTTAAGGCTTGGAACGCACGTTCGCACTCGTCCCATTTCACCTGCCTGGCGTTCCCTTAGTGAGATCAGTAAGGGTTTGGCAATGTCAGCAAACCGGGGCACAAATTTCCTGTCAGTACCCCACTAGTCCAGGAATCCCCGCACTTGCCGTTTGGTCTCAGGCCTGGACGCATCCATAATGCGGGTCATTTTATCCTGCTCAGGCCATATTTTCCCCTGCACCTATCCTGTGCCCTAAGTAGGTAATTTCCTTTCCTCCCAGCTCACACTTTGAAGGTCGGGGCTGACAAAGAACATTCCGAGTCTCTGGAACACACCCTGAGAACTTCTATATGGCTGTCCTGATCAATTGTGGCCACCAGGATGTCAATGAAATTATCGACATCTGGGCTTTCAAGTGGCTGCAACAGTTTCCTCATCATGCGCGTGAATACTGCCCCTGAAGTACACAGTCCAAATGGCATAACTTTCCACTGGAATTGTCCTTCCGGTGTAGCAAAAGCAGTCTTCGCGCGGTCTCTTCACTCATCGGGATCTGCCAATACCCCTTAGCGAGGTCGATCTTGCTGAACACCTTCTTCTCTCCAAGCTTGGCAAACAGGTATTCGATGTCCGGCATGGGTTCAGCATCAAACTGCACGATGCGATTCAACCTCCTGAAGTCAACGCAAAACCTGATCTTCCCATCTTTCTTCTTGACCAGTACGATGGGTGAGCAGTATGGCGACGTCGACGGCTCGATCGCACCCATCCTGATCATGGCCTTGACCTCCTCCCTAACCGTCTCTCGTTGTGCAAAAGGCACTGGGTATGGCTTTGACTGATAGGGATGTCTGACGTCAGCCTGATGCTGCACGTTTCTAGGTTTGTGCATGAGGGCACATCAGTCAGTACCTTCTTGAACTCGGCCACTAACTCGTGCAATTTCGTACTAAAGTGCTGGTCTTCAGTGAGTATTACCACATCTTCAGGGCCCTCTGTGGCCTCCAAGGGAATGGTAGAATGTCCTTACTCAACAAGGGAGTTACCGTTTCCTCATCAGGCTCCTCCGGCACAACAATCGCAGCTACCGGGGCGTGTTGGATCTGCAGCGCGCCGACGAACGACTTCAGTAGGTTCGCGTGGAAATCTTCGTCTTTCCCCCTACTTCTATGCGGTAATCAGCTTCACCCACTCTCCTCAGCACTGTATATGGACCTCTCCATGCCAGTTCCAATTTGTTCTGCTTGGTCGGTCGAAGTACTAGCACTCTGGACCCCACAGCTATCTTCCTGGGTTTCGCCCTCAAGTCAAAATGTCGCTTGTACCTATCCGCTGCTCTTGCCAAATTCCCCTTGCCATCTCGCACGACTCAGCTATTTTGTTCCTCAGGTTGACGACGTATTCTGCCGCTGTACGGAGCTCTTGCCTTTCCGGTTGTAGCCACAGATCTCTCAATACTGCATCGGCCCGCGCACCTGGCGTCCATATAGCAGTTCAAAAGGCGAGAAAACCGGTACTCTCCTGAGGGACCTCACGGTAAGCAAACAGCAGTGCTGGTATCCACCGATCCCATCTCTGGTTTCTCCTGACACAGTCTGCGCAGCATCCGCTTCAGAGTACCGTTGAAACGTTCCACCATCCATTGCACTGCGCATGGTATGGTGTGGTAGTCAGACCTCGAATGGCTAATAGTCGGTAGACCTCCTGCATGATCTGCCAGTAAACTGGGTTCCTCTATCAGTCAGTACCGACCCAGGGACTCCCGTTCGTGTCCACATATTGAAAGCTGCCTCTGCCACCGACTCGCTCGTGATCTGGCGAAGAGGGACTGCCTCAGGATACCTTGTCGTAAAGTCGACCATCACCAACACGTATCTGTACCCACTCTGGGATGCTGGAACGATGGGACCAATGATATCCATTCCAACCCGCTCGAACGGCTCACGCATCAGTGGCATCTTCACGAGGGGTACTCTTGACACTCTTCCCTTATCAATGGTACGCTGACACTGGAAACATGACTGGCAGTACCGACGAATGTCAGCATGCATGCCTGGCCAATAAAAATGGCGACCAACTCGCTCCTTGGTTCGGGTGGTACCTAAGTGTCCAGACATGGGTACGTCGTGGGCTAGCTTCATCACCGTGGCCCGTAGTTCAGCTGGGACGCAGATTTGACTCGCTACGTCCTTGGGACCCTCGAACGCCTGACCAGTACACCAGATTTCCGAGCGTACTCGACTCGTCCAAACTTGGTGTGGAAGTGCGTCCCTGCTTCACACGCACTCCGAGCCTTCCTCAAGGTTTCATCCTGGTCCTGCATCTGAATTAACTGCAGGGTAGAGGTGTTCAGAATGCACTCCTCGACGGGCAGCGGTACTGGTTCTTGCTGCTCCCTGGCTCTCTGCGCACGTGTCTGCACTGCCCTACCAACGCTGGGTCTGCGTATACAGGCACACGTATCCAACCGGAATCTCCTACTTTCTTTGCGAAGTTTCCGATCAGGACTTCCTGCACAGGGCTATTCATGACTAAAACCTCCAACTTCCCTTCGATGAATGGCGACTTCAACTCTATTACCGCCACAGGTAACATCGACCTACATCTGGATTCAGCCAACACTACTGGAACTGTCTCTCCTGTGTACGCGTCTGCTGGCACCAACCACTGGGCCACTACGGTGTATCCGGCACCAGTGTCTCGTAATCCATTGGCCGGAGCTCCGTTGACCTCTACAATGCACGCAGGATCGTACCGCTGCTCGGCGCATGGGCGACACAACGTAGGGACCACTCGAGCTTGGGCTGGTCACAACAATGAACAGCTCCAACAGAATGGGGCTCAGGGCATTTCCTAGCGATGTGGCCTGGCTTCTTGCAGTTGAAACAGATTATGGTCGATCTAGGCCTTCTGATCTATTCGGCTGCTGCAGTGCACCATCACTCTGTTGGGATTTCTGTGTGGGCTGGCTCCCTACTGTCTCACGCCTATTACCCAGTTGGGCTGGTTAAACTGCTCGGTCTTGCTTCGCCTTCCTCCCCAATCTTTTGGCCTCTGCTAAAACAGTAGCTTCCGTTGCCATTTGTTCATTTTTCGGGCATGTCTTCCGGACCTCAATCGTGAACTCTGGGGACAGCAGCTGGTAAAACTGTTCTTGGAAAAAGCAGATCCTTAACATCCTCTGCCACACTCTCGTCCTTGCCCGCTGCCGCACACCAGAGGGAAAACCACCGCTTCATCCTTCCCAGCACTTGGGCGAAAGTCTCAGACAGCGTCCTTCTTGATGCTTCTAAACTTTTCCGGTAGGCCTCAGCATCTAGCCTAAAGTGGCTGAACGGGCGCTCATTATCTTGATCATAGTCGCTTAACTCGTCCACACTCAAACGCATTACTGCTTCTCTAGCCTTTCCTCTCAGCAGAGACATCAGACGTGTGGGCCATGAGGTCTCGCTCCACTTGCACATCTGGGCTACACGCTCAATTGGGCGATGAAAGCGTCCACGTCATCGTTCTCTCCTAACGGCTCAAGGTGGACACGCTTCGTTTCCTTCACCTCAATCAAGCGTTTTTTTATGCTCTGCTTCATCTGAGGCCTGTCTCTCTTGTATGTTTAGCTCTCGCTCTCTTGCCTCTAACTCAGCTTCATCTTTTCGTCTCTTGAGATCTAACTCGGCCTGCTTTAACTCCAGCTCTCTCTGCCTAGCAGCTTTCTCCTCATTCAATCTTCCTCTGCCTATCAGCTTTCTCCTCTTCAATCTTCCTCTGCTTCATCTCTAACTCCCTCTGCCTAGCAGCTTTCTCCTCTTCAATCTTCCTCTGCTTCATCTCTAGCTCCCTCTCATCCTTCATCTTCTGCCTCTCTAACTCCCTCTGCCTAGCAGCTTTTTCTTCTTCATCCTTCATCTTCTGCCTAACTTTCTCTCCATCGGAGCTCCAACTCTGCTTCTCTCGCTATCTTCTCGTCCTCATCCTTCTGCTTTAACCTTTGCTTCTCGTCTTCATCCTTCTGCTTTAACCTTTGCTTCTCGTCTTCATTACGCACCGAGTCTGTGACGAACTTGGCGAGATCTCCCCCAGCTAAACCCCATCGCCGCTCCCAACTTGACAAACTTCGCATAAGCCCCGTCCCCTGTTCTTGATCCACCCCTGCATCCTGGTCACTAACCTTAGGTTTGGTATCTGCCGTAGGGGCCTGTGGATCCATGACACTATCGGGGTCGTACTGCGGATGGGCTCGGGTGTGTTTTAGACATAGGGTGCCCCTACCCCCACAGAGCTAGCAACGGACAGTATGCGATCTGAGCGCAACTGGAGGTTCCTGACTACGCACTAGCCCCTGAAGCAACCCAGCACAAGTACACAATACTCTCAATGAGTCACGCAACCAGCATAACTCCACCCACACTTGTATATCTCATACATATACCGATAGGGGTCTAACCCACACAATATTACCAATGCGCTGTCTGGGCGCCAACCCAATCACGTGACGCCGTATTCCCACCGTCCACTGTGCTGCGCACCAGTTCACATGGACTACAAGTCACGGGCCTCACTGTCTCTGGTAGGCCGCACCCAAACGATCACAGTGCACTTGCACCCCACAAGTTCATAATGCACTCCCAGCACACCTTAGTGTCACAACACTACGCACCCTCGAGCTTTCCACGCACAGTCACCTGGGCTTACTCTGCCCTTAATCCCCACAGGATATCCGAGCACACAGCGTTCCGTCACGGGCTGGGTACCACTCTACCTACTCACTGGGGTTACCACATAAGGGACACAACAGACGCCTGGTACCCTCCGGCACCTCACCTACACTGCACTGCGTAGTCACTCACACTTCCAACACCCACTCAATATTTATTGATCACTCATACCTCACTCACTCGGTGCGCCAACCATTCACACCACCACAAGTGCCTGCCCAATGCCATGGAAGCTGCCTGAAGTGGACAGGGACACTACGTACCACCACCCAGGGTACTGGCACGCTCCCACCAACCACCCGCATCACTCGACGTACACACCGGACACAACACCCCCCTACCTCCCTTCTAGCTACTATCGCCTACCCAGAACCACCTAAGAATGTTACCCCGCCATCTCCACCAAATGTCACGGTCGCTAAGCCGACGCTGCCCTACCACCTTTCCCACACCTATTACACACTAGAGCGACATACAGCACAATAACACAGCTTTACAATCATGCGCACTTCTTTATTCACACACACACTACGGCGCCACCACTCACGTCCATCCACGCCCATACACCATTATCTCATTCTTCCCTGACCCACACTACCCTGCTACGACCCTGAGACCCTAACCTATGCTAAAGCACCAGTTGCGGTATATCACTGCGACCTAGGGACGCAGAGATAGCCCGCACACGTGGTGACTAACTACTGGGGACAAAGACAAACCAAGGGACTCTAATATCTAAACTACTACCACCCACACCTCTCCCCAGGACCCACCCTTCTCTTTTGACCCGGGACCCCTACCGCACTGGTCACTGCGTCCCTTAAGGGAGGCAACGACAAGTACCCTACACCGTGCTGGCCACTAACGTCCCAAAAGGAGGCAGTAGCTAACACCCCTACCCTACTGCCTAACGCTACACCCCTTCTTACAACACCCATGGGACAACTTATCCCGGCCCGGAAAGCTCCAGTCCTTGGCACTGTCCGGGGACCCTCACAGACTGACTCCTCCACGGATGACTCCGCTCCTCAGCGCTGTCCGTGGACCCTCGCAGGCCGACTCCTCCACGGATGACTCCGCTCCTCAGCGCTGTCCGTGGCCTCACAGGCTGACTCCTCCACGGATGACTCGCTCCTCAGCGCTGTCCGTGCCTCACAGCATAGACTGACACCCCGAAGACTCTACACCCCGGCGTCCGACCGTGACTCCTTACGGTCTGACTCCTCCCCTGCGCTGGGCACGACACCTGGCGCACCCACACACCAGACGCCCTCTCGACGAGTCGGGGCTCGAAGGACACCTCCTCCTCTGAAGGCCCCGCCGGACACTGAGGGTGAGGGAAGGTCTGGTGCAGCGCCCCTCTCCCAGGACGACCGAACAGGGTAGAGCAACAGGTGGCTGGAGAACTCCAGGAAGAACCCCGGCAGAGGAGGAGAGCTGCACCACAGACGCAGCCGGCCCTTCCCCAGTAAAGCAACAGGCAACGGGAAACTGCCGCTCACCTGCCGGCACGCGGCAGCAGACTGCGGTGGTCTGGCCCCACCCTCAGGACGGAACAGGATACCACCTGCTGACACAACTGTAGGCCACTACTGTAATGTTGCTACTACCGAGTCATCAAGGCCCATAAGCTACCTGGTTAAAACTTTTACTCTCCATCTCCCTTGCCTCCTCCCACTCGGGAATGAGAGTGACCACTTGAATTTCGAATACACCCCCCAACCCGTTACTTTGGGTTTATCAGATCCACTTCCTGCCAACCCTTACCACAGCAACAAAACAATATTCTCCCTGATCCCCATCCACGCCATTACACATGAGATTATGGCTCACACATCTGAAATTATGACTCGCACATAATTCTCGGAGAAATAAAACCAATCTAAGCAATCCAGCACGGACTCCATGGGTCCCCTTAGAAAATACTAAATAAACTAGCAAATTTCACAAGGAAATGTTTCCACATAGTAATCAGTATTAATACACATCTCAGAAACAACAAAACAAAAAGAACTTATCAATTTCTAAACGGTTCACAGTTCTAGCATATTCATACAAAGAATCGGCTCACAGCCACAATCCTTCATATTCTTACCCCTTTTTGCACTGTCAATTATAATCATATATCAATACACGATTTTGTTCGCCAAAATTTCCATCCAGCACCCCACTCTCATGTCATCTCTTGTCAGATAACCCAGTGGTTAATCTTTGTTATGCCAACACAACCACCCTTCATACAATATTACATACTGCACAACCTCCGTCTTTATCCTATCAACTGCTGAGCTACCCGCCTTAAACTTTACCCTACCCTTCTTTCCGACTACTAAAAAATTCATAATGGGACTATCTCCCTGCAACCTAAAATATCTTTCTCCAATCCTATTCTGTCCCAAACACATTCATCCTGCACGTGTGTCGACTGTCATTTAACTAAAAAAAAACAAACCAAAACCACTTCTAACCCTATGGACTCACTGTCCTGTACCAAATACGTACATCACAGATACAGTCTGCACGCACACGACACACGCGTCGAGAACCATGACTCGTAACGAAAGTGAAAAGACACCAATATAAGTTGAATGGTCACGACCGTACTCCAGTATAAACCACTCGACCACAAATCAGCCTTGGCCCTACTGCACAGTTAACCGATTCCAATGCTGTGCAGGTCAACTCCGAAATCGTTACTCAATTTCAACAAACTACTACTAGCCTATTTACAACTGAAATTGAGCACAATCCCTTAACAATTCACGCAGACACATCTGCACCTGACTCATACTATGATCCTCAACAAAATGCAACCTCGTATTACTTCCTTACTAACCCCCCTGAAATTAACATGAACTAATCACAACCAATAATCTACATCACCGTCCATCAACGTTATTATATCGAACCCACATTGTCTAGCCAAACTGTCACATGACAATCGAATTCAGGAACAATAATAATAATAATGAACACTTAATAATAGGAACCACTATGTACACTATTTACAGAATATACAGAAAAGAGGTAACAACACAAACCGGCTGACAAAAGCTTCAATCACAGAACCAAGACGACATCATACCAGACACCAGTATACGCAACAAACATAATACAACTAAACATACCATGAGACAACTACAGTACAACTCGCCATAATACAAGACAACATGACGAACCGCACCACCATGAACCTAACAAATCACCAACCTGGACAGACAGACGTTCAACCACACCAGTTCTGCAACTGGCTGACGTGGCTGCCAACAGAGACGACACAGAACCCGGCACAGGCCAAGGGCACACCAGACCCGACGAGACCTGGCACTGACTATGACTCGAAGTCACTCAGCTCGACTAACGGCGCTGCCGCCGCAACTACAAGGCGCGTCCACTCCGACGAACACCAGGGACCGAAGTGAAGCTACCCCCAACGCATTCCGACCTGGTCGGAACCAAGCGAACTCTACTCACAACACAAAACAGCGATTGGTCAGAGCAGCGTATCCTCCGCAGAGCTGACACGCCGGACCAACGACAGTTGTGTTGCTCGTGCAACCACACGACAATTTACCACAACAACTCACAGACTTGACACCGACAACAGCCGATATCCTGCCCCGCCTTCTCTGGTGTAGAACCAAAGTAACAAAAGGGTAACAATCGGGAATGGAACCAACCTCCCGCTTCCATCCCTTCACAAGTGAAGATTGGAATTTAAGAATATTTTATGTCTTATTTCCCCAACCCCCTACCTAGCCTAATCTCCACCTTAACCATAACCCCAAATCTTACACACGCACGCTCGCACACACACATATACACATATGCACACGCGCACACGCTCTCTATTTCTGAATTACCATTACTCCAAACCTATGGACGGCTGATTTAGTACCGCCGATCGGTGACACCTTGTTTCACACACACACACACACACACACACACACACGCACGCACGCACGCACGCACGCACGCACGCACGCACGCACACACACACACACACACACACACACACACACATATGTATGCATGACAAGGACAGATTGTAAGACTAGGCTTTGGCTTAAAATCTTCATCTCTGTGTATTAAAGATCAATCAATGAATCTCTCTCTCTCTCTCTCTCTCTCTCTCTGTGTGTGTGTGTGTGTGTGTGTGTGTGTGTGTGTGGGGTGTGAGAGAGAGAGAGAGAGAGAGAGAGAGAGAGAGAATTCATTTAAAGGATTTGATTTAGATATCAATATAAAGCCATCACCTTAAGACATGTTGTTAAATAGGCCTACTGAATTTCTCTAATGACTAAATGCATGGCTAACCCGCTATTTTCGCGTTATTAAAAAGAAAAAGAAAAAAAAAATCTTCCGCTTCTTTGGGACTTTGAAAACATCTTTCTGTCCTAAATGAGAAATTGTCTCGGGCTGTGCATGAGTATGTTTGAGTCCTTTTGGTTAGTACCAAAGGAGAAGGGAGGTGACAGGAAGCACAAAAGTAGGCCTAAGGTCAGCGTAGGCCCTGGCGGATCGGCATCCATTTTTGTTGTTGTTTTCTGTCCCATCTTCTGTGCCACCTCAGTGGCAGTACACCCACGCCGCTCATTCCGACACCCCGTCCACAGCCAGTCCCGCCGCAGCCCCGGCACCGGCACTCCATAGGGAGTAGTCATTGTCAGGTCGTCAAGAGGCAACCACCGGAGGAGACACTGCACTGCTGCCGAGTCACTTCGGTGGTGTTCAGTGGCACCTGTTCTGATCCAACATACGCAGGACACCAGCTACTAAGCCCCCGACTGACGACAATAATTGCTTAGTCGCGGAGCCGGCGTGAGTGAGCTCTCCCTCCGGAGGGTGCCACCACGTCCGTCCAGCGAAAGCCCCCATGGCCTGCGAATCGGCTATTTGTCATGAGCACATATGATAATACTTCATTGTAGTATGCTCACTCTTTCACATGTGGCTTGCTGAAGTAAAATTCAGAATTCTAGTGTATAGCCCCTATTTCTACCTTTCATTTGATGTTTTCAGCACTGTCAGTGCATTTACATCAGCACTTGGCAGATCAACATCGCCTGCCTACTAGCATCCTGACAGCAGTAGAGTTTTTAGCCAGCTTTTTGTGTCTTTTTTTTTTAACCTGTAGATAACCTGTTGTGGCTACTCACAGAGACCTTAACCCAGTAGAAGATTGTGAGGACAAAGTGGTGGCTTTTTAAACTATTTTTGCGCTCTCCCCATTCCGTCGCGTTTATAGCCGTTGATTGGCTTCTGCGACGTATTGTTCCAGATCAGATCCAGATTTTAGTGTTTTAACTTTCGCACGTACGACAAAAGGAAACTTTTTTTTTTTTCAAATGGCAAAAACACATCTGCCTCTGTACCCTGCGACACGGTCTACTTGGCTTACAAGACCTTCTGGCCCTTTGTAATCGCTTCCCTCTTCTCTTTCCCCCGATCCTGCCTGAAATGCGCGCTGGTGACCTACTCGTTTTTGAGTGAACCAGTATTTTAGGAAGAAGAAATGGAAGGAACTTACTCATTACACATGTATAAATTGTAAAGAGTTACTTACCCTGACAGGTGAAGCAACTCTAGCATCCCGAAGTCGTTGGCGGTCCCAAAAGTTGTCAGTCGACAAAGTAAGTCTTGCTTAGTACTGCACTGCGTTCGTGGACATTTTTCTGTCGAATCGTTTTCTTATTATCAGTTTCATTCTCTGCATATTTGTGATGTTGCAGATGATACGAAAATATATGATCCTGTAAGTAACCATCTTAAATTACAAGATGATATTGATAATCTAATTAAGTGGAGTGAAACATGGAATTTATATTTTAATCCAGTTAAATGCAAGGTTATACATTATGGAAAAAATAATCCGGAGATACATATACTATGAAATATAATGATGCTGTCTCAGATGTTGATTCCGTTTCAGAAGAAAAAGATCTTGGTGTAATGTTTGATAGCAGTCTGAAATTTGACAAGCACATAAACAGTGTAATGATGAAAGCAAATAAAATGCTCGGCATAATCAGACGGTCTTTTTCATATTTGGATACTGAAGTTTTTACATTACTATAATAAGGCATTAGTTAGACCCCACCTGGAGTATGGAAATGTGATATGGAGCCCTTATTTAAAAAGGCAATCAGCAAGTATTGAGAAAGTACAAAAAAGAGCCACCTTGTTAATTAAGGAATTCAAATATGTTAGCTATGCAGATAGATTGCGAAGGTTTAAATTTACCATCGTTAAAGTTCAGACGAATAAGGGAGACTTGATTGAGACTTACAAGCTATTTAAGGGACTTAACAGTACAAATTTTAACACATTTTTTTCAACTAACCACTAATCAAATTACAAGAAATTCTGATAACAAAATCCAAATTAAATATTGTCGCACTAATATTAGAAAATTTTCATTTAGTAACAGAGTGGCACCGTATTGGAACAAACTACCTGCGCACATTAAAAAAGCAAAAGATTTGAATACTTTTAAAACCTTCTGGATACTAACGCTGAGTTAAATATGTAAAATCTCAATTTGATTGATAGAAATAAAGTAATAGAATAGATTAAAATATATCCTGAGCATATGCATGCATTAAGCAACCAATGTTTATGAAATAAGATGATTGGGACACAAAAAGCTGTGAGGCTATCAAAGTCCCAAGTGAACTGAACTGAACTGAACTGAACTTTAAGTAAGTGCAATATTCCATGTAACAATTTCTAAGCCAGGGTCGTTTTTTTTTTTTTTTTTTTTGGAACATCCCGCAGTTCAGCAGTTCTTCTTCCTAAAATACTGGGTTCACTCAAAAACGAGTAGGTCACCAGCGCGCAGTTTTTTGTAATTGTAGCGTTTTTCAATTGAAAATTTTACCAGGAGAATGATGCTGGCCACCGAAGCGGAAGAAGAAGGAAACATTTCGATAAATTTAGACTAGAGTATAATTAATGTTTGCTTCGATCGAGTGACTGAATCAGTGAGTGAATGACTTAATGATTAGTCTTCTTCTTCTTCCTAAAATACTGGTTCACTCAAAAACGAGTAGGTCACCAGCGCGCATGTTAAAAAGTAAAATAAAATAACATAAAACAGTGCGACTGTTGGCCCCTGGAGCAAATTTGGCAACAAGGGGTCGCACTCGATATTCAAGAAGTTAAAAGCAATGGCCAAATTCAGGCCCAGGTAATGTAAAATATCTGGGGAAGTAAAAATAGAAAATCGTCAATATGCAGATCTCAAAACTGTCGAATCAATTTGTTTTTTTAAATGAGATTGCATTTTGTGGCAATCTTGATGGCACCCGGCAGTGAGTTCCACAGCCGTACAGAACTGGGATAAAAAGAATGTAAGTGGCTGTCAATATTTGATGCAGGTATGGTATAACATTGACCGCCACTCCTGGTGCTACTTTTATTCAATACTAGTTGTTCCATTGGAATATCAATTACTTTAGCTCTGCCTTTGAAGAAGATGTTTAAGTTTGATAAAAGCTCTTCTCTCTTCTAAGGGTTTCCATTCTAATCTCCTCATGTTCTTCCTAGTATTCCCCTTTTCTCTGATGTGGTTCCGTTACGAACCGTGTGCTCTCTTCTGAATCTTTTCGAGGTTATCAATGTCCTTAAGATGGTAAGGATCCCAAACTGAGCAACCATATTCCAGTACTGGTCTAACCAGTGTTTTGTAGCAGTCGTCTTTAACCTTTTGGGGGCAGTCATTGATATTCCTGTATAAGAAAGCTAAGATGTTAATTGTTATTTGCTTTCTACATACTAAATTGTAATGTTCTTTCCATTTGAGACGACCATCTATAATCACGCCTAAATATTTTGCAGCATTAGTTTCTTTAAGAATAGTAAATTATGGATAGAATAATCTGATCTAATTGGTGAGCGTACGCAACACTTGGCACTTTTGGGGATGAAATTCCATTTTCCAAGTTCTTTCCCACTCTTGTAAAGCGTTTAGATCTTCTTGTAGAATGCGTGTATCATTCTTGCTTCTGATTGATCTGCAAAAGCCTTATAGTAGTTCCAGGAGAGAGATTTCTACTTATGTCTTTTATATAAATTAAGAAAAACAAGGGCCCCAGAACAGTTCCTGTGGTACACCTGACAAGACTGGTTTACAATGGGATATCGACCCTTCCACAACAACTTTCTGCGTTCTCCAACGAGAATGATCTAGCCCATTTTAGCAAAGAACCGCCAATGCCGATGTGTTCTAATTAAAGCAGCAGGCCCTCATGGTCAACCTTATCAAAGGCTTTAGAAAAGTCTAATAAAATTGCATCTATTTGCTGTCTGTTGTTAAGACAGTTATTAAAATCATTGAGAGTTGTTATAAGTTGAGTCTCACAACTCCTTCGCTGTCTAAAACCATGCTGGGCGTTATTTAAGAAGTCATATTTGTCAAGATGGTCCATTATGCTACTATATATTATGTGTTCAAGTAGTTTAGCTGATATGGATGTAAGAGATACAGGTCTATAGTTCTCTGCTTTTGTTTTGTCACCCTTTTTGAATAAGGGAACAATGCTCGCATCTCGCCACTCATCAGGTATTACTCCCTGGTCCAGTGAAGCTTGGTAAGTAGTTGGTATACTCACTCAATTCATTGGCACATAATTTTAAGAGCTTGCCAGGAACGCCGGGACAGTAGCTTTGTTTCATTGATGTTGGTCGTAACTTAAATACTCCTGCTTTGTTTACTTTGATGTTTTGCATTTCAGGGAGTTTATCATCATCCTTTAGTCTAACGTTAATTAAAGGTTTGGGATTTGAGAAAACTGAACAAAACTGCTTGTTTAGTAAGGTTGCTTTCCCTTCAGGGTCCTGTATTAGGTTATTCTGGTTGTTTCTCAGGTCTGGAATCCCAATGTTGTCCTGTCTCTTACTCCTTATGTAAGACCATAATTTCTTGTTTTGATGATCACCTTCTGAAATCATCGAATTACATAATTGGAGTGAGCAAGCCTACATTCTCTCTGACACCTTCTCTTAATATGTTTATACCTAACCAGTAATCTTTCTGAATTAGGATGTAGTTTCAATTTCTTAAAGAAACGATGTTTCCTTCTCAACAAACGTTTAGTTTTTGTAGTAATCCATGGCTGGTGGTTCTTGCTTGAAGTTATTTTAGTAGACCTGTATGTTGTCATCCTAATAAATTCCAAGTTAGTTTTTTATACACTTCCAAAGGTCACTGACATTATCTTTAACACTATGGGACCTCAAAAAAAGACAACTGAAATCATGAGTATCCCTGCACAATTTTGGTAAATCTGCTTGGTTCCAGAGTCTGATGGTACGTTTAGGGGGTTTTCTTCGAAAGGGTTGAAAGTTGCTCTCTAAGAGAATTATGTCATGATCACCCAGGCCTGCAATTAATTCCTGATTGCCTAAGCGCCTGGACAATTGGTAAAAAATAAATCCAGGAATGCCTTACCACGAGTTGGTGCTTCAATGACTGCACTAATCCAAGGTCTTTGGTGGTATCAAAAAACTGAGTATTAATATTTTTACTGTATTGATTTACCAAGTATGCATCTTCACCCAATCAATATCTGGTAAGTTAAGTCTCACCAATCCATAATATTGCCTTCCTATTGGCCAAAACAATGTTAGAAATGTCTCTGCAGATAGACGAACATACATTTTCATCTGAGTCTGGAGGTCTGTAAACTGATCCAACAATGACAGGTCTCTTATTCTTAAAATTAATCCTACAAAATAAACTTTCACTTTTTTGCCTTGATATAAAAACTCACTAGCTAAGTTCTTCCTAATGGCAATCAAGACTCCCCACCTCTTTTTCCAAGTCTGTCCTTTCTATAAATATCAAAATCCTCCATTAGAAGTTCACTGCTGGATGTTCCAGTTTCTAGCTAAGTTTCTGTTCCAATTACAACATCAATGTTTTTTTCGGTGACTAAATTACTGAGTTCTTCCTTTTTCTTGATAAGAGATTGAAAATTTACGACTATGCATTTAAGTTTATCTTTTTCTCTTAATAATTTGGGGTTCAGTTGCACTTTATGATTTGGGATTTTATCAGTTTTAGAATCGGGGCTGGATGCAAACTTAGGACAAAATTTCAAGTTTTCTTGTGGGGATCGGTCTGGTGAGATAGGGTCAAAACGGTTGCTTTCTGAGCTGCAGTCTTCAATAGAATCTTCAAAAAGTCTCGAACTAAAGTTTGGAAGCCCGCAGGTAAAACAAGTCCAAGATATATCACTATTGCATAATGCTTCATGAAACTGCTGAATTCATTAACATACATTTAGTGTGATACCATGTATTGCAGACGTCACAGGAAGCTGCTTTATGTTTCCATGTGACTCTCAAATTGCAAACTCCGCATGGATATTTTACTTTGGTGGACGGACCAGGATTGAGTTCAATGTCTCCCGATAGCAGGATAAGGCTTAAAAGCCATGATTTAACTCCTCTATGTCTAACTCTTTTATTCAAACAATTCCTTATCACTGTACTATTTCTGATGTTAATTGAAATCAGGGGTTCAAATCTGGGCCTAGTAATAGACGTGAGAACAGTACTCGGCACAGGTGCACACAGGAGACTAACATGGTTCAGGTTGCACAAAGTTTTAAAACCTGCAAAAATGGAACTAAAGGGTCTACGTCTACATCTAAAATTTCAAAATTAAACTGAGTGCTAGGGATATTGTTGTTCCTGTCACATGTGGAAACAGCAAGGAAAAATAGAAAACTTTTAACGAAGCCGAGGAACAACACGCCGGTAGCCATCTTGAAAAGCCAAATAAGAAAGACTCACCTTACCTGAAAGGGTTTAAAACACAATTTCGTTAAAAAAAAGAAAAGAAATAAGCGTTAAACTACCAACAGCTAACAGTGCTGATTATTAAAATTCACGGATACTCGTATGAGTAAAAGATGCAAGGCGTAAAGATGTAAAAATGAATTTAAAACGGGAGCTCCAAAAACCAGGCAGCCTCCTCGCTGGACATGCAGTTGAGTTTATGAGTCTGCTGACTGTTTTCAGGCTAAAGTGACAAGGCAAGTATTACAACATATGTGGTTAAGAAAGAAAAGAAAAAAGAACTAAGATTTTAAAATAAACATCATCAGAAAGAGCAAAACAAAAATCAAATGGTGTTAAAAGTATTACAACTGGACACCAGTTAAAGTTGTAATTTTTCAAGGGATTAAGGATTCACTGTTTAGAAAGGGAAAAAAAGTTCATATCCTCTTGAGATCTGAGAGAAGAAAAATGGGGTCAGGTGTACCCCAAACAAAGTGACATCAGGTAGAATAACAATGGATGTTGCATCTCCATCTCAGAGGTTCGAACTTTCTGGGTGAGATTAAGATGTTACCGAACATAGTCATTCACTGGAAACAGCAGATATAAAAGGTAAAATTCTAGGCCCTAAGCAATGAGTCTTAATG